>PVJS01038841.1:7583-19292 GCA_004027185.1 Glis glis
TTTTTTTTTTTTTTTTTTTGCAGTACCGGGGATTGAACGCAAGGGCATTCTACTTCCGCACTACGCCCCCGGCCCTATTTTTTTATACTTTATTTTGAAACTGGGTCTCATGGAGTTGCGGAGGGCCTCACTAAGTAGAGAGAGAGAAAAAAAGAGAGAGAGAGAGAGAGAGAGAGAGCTGAGGCTGGCCGCGAACCCGGATCCTCCAGTCTCCACCTCCCAAAGTACTAGTATTACAAGCATGCGCCACCACACCCGGCCCAGCGTCTCACTACTTATTGAAGCTATCTTCGACTCTTGAGATCCTCCTGTCTCAGCCTCCCAAGTACTGGGATTACAGGCATGAACCACCATGCCCAGCTTTCTTCCCTTCTTATTAAACCCCTAATACCTCGCAACCTCATCTAACCTGAATTACCTCCCAAAGTGCCCACCTTTAAATGCTAGCAACATATAGCTTTGGGGGTTAAGTTTCCAACACATGCCGGGCATGGTGGCGCACGCTTGTAATCCCAGTACTTGGGAGGCTGAGACAGGAGGATCTCAGATTCTCAGCCAGCCTCAGCTACTTAGTGAGGCTCTCCGCAACTTTAGTGAGACCTTGTTTCAGAATAAATAATAAAAAATAGGGCTGGGGATGTTGCTTAGAGGTAGAATGCCCCTGGGTTTCATCCCAGGTACCACACCAAAAAAAAAAAAAAAAAAGTTTCCAACACATGAATTTGGGGATCCAAATTGAAGTCACAGCACTGGTTGAAGTAAGTCACTCCCACTAGCTGAGCATTTGCCCTGCACCCACAGCACCCACACCTCTGCTGCCAGGGGCGTGCTATACATTCCTCACAGCAACCCAGGGTGCTATTTACCTCGCTTTACCCATCAGGAAATCAGAGCTCAGCGACAATGTAAAAACTCCGCAGGTCCCAAGACTGCTGGGATTTGAACCTGGGACACCTCTGTGCTCCACCACCTTCTGTAAACCGCCTCCTGTGGTGTCTCCGAGCTGTCATCCCCATCCCCCTTCATTCCAACCTGTGCACATATTTACCAATTCCTCCCCAAAGCAGCCACCCCACCCGTGAACCCCAGAACCAGATCTACTAGGAGCAATCGCAGTCTTTGAACAATCCCGCAAAGATGCCTCAGAGGCAGCATCCTGGGAAAGCCAAACCAGAGGTGATTTATCCCCCAGGACGGCCACTGAGGCGGCCGCTGAAGTGGAAAGGTGAAATTCGCAGAGGAGAGCTCTCTCCGCTCTGAAGCACTCTACACCTGCTCCCCCAAAACAAGATTCTAATTTAGTTCAAGCACAGCTTGCAGAAGGGTTTTTTTTTTTTTTCTGGCGCGATCATCTTAAAACATGGTTCAAGTGCCTCGCTCCAGTGCTTCAAGCGTACCTTTCAGGGAACAAGTTCTCCTGGCAATAAACTGAGAAGATCCATAAAGTGCCGGGTGATTTCTACCCAGAGAATCTAGAAAGAGCCGTAGAGATGAGGGCATCGTCTGGCAAAACCATCAAGATGTTTAGACCAAATTCAAATAAATCAGGAACTCATACAGGCAAAATTTCAGGGGTGGTATATGGTGTAATATTAAAGTTAATTTTGCCTGGTGGTTTGGTCTAGTAACTATCATTTCTTCCTTTCGTTGTTTGTTTGTTTGTTTGTTGTGGTCCTGAGGATTGAAACCAGGGTTATTCTACCTCTAAGCTACACTCCCAGCCATTTTTTTAAATTTTTTTTGCTTTGAAGCCGGGCGTGGTGGCGCACACTTGTAATCCCAGTACTTGGGAGGCTGAGACCGGAGGATCTGGGTTCGCGACCAGCCTCAGATACTTAGTGAGGCCCTCTGCAACCTAGTGAGACCCTGTTTCAAAATAAAGGATAAAAAATAGGGCTGGGGGTGCAGTCCTGAGGTAGAACGCCCCTGGGTTCAAGCCCCAGTACTGCAAAAATAATAATGAGGATGATGATGGTGATGATGATGATGATGATGATGATGATGAAGAATGAATGAATTAAGAATGCTTCGAACAGTGCCAGGCTCCTCTTAGGTGCTCACTAAATCCTGAATGAATGAATGAATGAATGAAGACAGCTGTACTTTTATCACATCTCAGTACCTACAAGAACCCACTTATCTCTCCCCTAACACGACAGCCACAGATCACTGCAATTTCTTGCAATTCTCTGACATTAAGATTCCAACCTCCACCTTCAGCCACACTTCACACATCTTCCTGACCCCGAACCCTTCGAGCATCGTTTCAAACAAGACCTAGACTCCTGAGACACGCTGGGGCCGCGAGGTCAGCGAGCGAGCCCTATTTCACTGTGTCGCTTTAGATTTAATAGAGCCTGGTGCGAACTGGCTGCCAAGTGGCAAAAAATTAAATGGCGACCTTTTCAAAATTCGCTCTCTCGGATGCCAGTGCGGGCATCGGGCTGCAGCCCCGTGCTAATCACGTCTGCTTAGTAGATTTACTGTCACATAATTCTAAAATCGCAGGATATAGCAACGCACCCCTGTTCCGCGCCACCTGCTCCTTAAGCAAGCTTCGTGATGTGCATTCAATGTGACCCCGTCATTTCCCATGTCCCAGACACAGAACTGTTCTATTAAGAAGGACTGAGACAGGCGTGGTGGCGCACGCTTGTAATCCCAGTACTTGGGAGGCTGAGACAGGAGGATCGCAGGTTAGAGGACAGCCTCAGTAAGTAGTGAGACGCTCAGCAACCTAGCGAGACCCTGTTTCAAAATAAAAATAAAAAATAGGGCTGGTGGTGTAGCTCAGAGGTAGAATGCCCCTGGGTTCAATCCCCAGTACCGCAAAAAAAAAAAAAAAAAAAAAAAAGGACTGACGTTCCGCTGTATCATTTCCCCGCTGTCCCTGCTGGGGACCAGAAGAGGCGGGAAACTAGCAGAAACAGAGAGAGAGAGATGGAGTGTTGAAATCAGAGTGCGGAGACATCAGATTCCGCCTGAGTTTGCTGTCTTTCACCATCCTGCTGCCTCAGCACTCCATGTCCCTTAGAGAATCAGGGAAGTTCTGCCACGCCCAGCCTCAAAAGTATCTTAAAGGAGCCAGGCGAGGTGGTGCATATCTATAATCCCAGTACTTGGGAAGCTGAGACAGGAGGATCACAGGTTCGAGGACAACCTCAGCAACTTAGTGAGGACCTCAGCAACTTAGTGAGACCCTGTTTCAAAGTCAAAAATAAAAGAGGGCAGCCAGGCGTGGTAGCGCATGCTTGTAATCCCAGTACTTGGGAGGCTGAGACAGGAGGATCCAGGTTCGCGGCTAGCCTTAGTTACTTAGTGAGGCCCTCCGCAACTTAGTGAGACCCTGTTTCAAAATAAAGAATAAAAAATAGGCCTGGGGGTGTAGTTCAGAGGTAGAATGCCCCTGAGTTCAATCCCCAGGACCGCATAAATAAATAAATAAATAAATAAATAAATAAATAAATAAATAAAAATAGGGCTGGGGGTGTAGCTCAGCCCCTGGGTTCAATCCCCAGTACCACTAAAAAAAGGTCTCTTAAAGGAAGGTTTTCTATCACTACAAGTGGAAAACCAACACTCACTAGAAGGAGGGGGAAATGTAAAGACAAAATGAAAACAAAGCCAGGCGTGGTGGCGCACGCTTGTAATCCCAGTACTTTGGGAGGCGGAGACCGGAGGATCCGGGTTCGCGGCCAGCCTCAGCTCTCTCTCTCTCTCTCTCTCTCGCTCTCTCTCTCCCTCTCTCTCTCTACCTAGTGAGGCCCTCCGCAACTTTGTGAGACCCGGTTTCAAAAATAAAGTATAAAAAATAGGGCCGGGGGTGTAGCGCGGAGGTAGAACGCCCCTGGGTTCAATCCCCGGTACCACAAAAAAAAAAAATGAAAACAAAGTGACATTCAGTTCTATTTCAATGTTATCACTGACCACAAGCTCTGGGTCCAAGACCCCTGTCTATTTGCCAAAGAGAGGAATCACAGCAAGCATTAGAGACACACAGCACCCAAGTGAGACTTTCTCCAAGACCTCATCCAGAGGGCTGGAAGCAACTTGAAAGGAGAAGCCTTTTTTCTCCATGCAATTCATGACTTATGCAATGCCGTACCCCAGATCACCTCAAGTTCCAAGGAAGCACCTTGGATGCTCCCCAGAGCACAACCTGCATTTGGGGAGATACTTCGCCAATGCATTGAATGACTCACAAAGGGTCACAGCGATTGGCACAGATGTCATCTGCTCGAACCAGTGTCCCACTTATTTTTTTTTTTTTTTTTTTTTGCGGTACCAGGGATTGAACGCAGGGGCATTCTACCTCCATGCTAAACCCCCGGCCCTATTTTTTATACTTTATTTTGAAACCGGGTCTCACAAAGTTGCAGAGGGCCTCACTAAGTAGAGAGAGAGAGAGAGAGAGAGAGAGAGAGCTGAGGCTGGCCGCGAACCCGGATCCTCCGGTCTCCGCCTCCCAAAGTACTAGGATTACAAGTGTGCGCCACCACGCCCGGCCCACTTATTTTTTAAATTGGCATTAAACATGAGCGTCACCGTCACCCCTGAGAATCATGTCCTGGGGGAGATGAGCGCTCACTTCCCATGTGGACTGGGAACCTGAAAGCTGTCCCACAGGGAGAAAATAGACAGCAGAGACACTCGGCAGTGTGAGGCCCGGGGGGACAGTGGAGAGTTCCAATAACCGGCCCTGGGCCACAGAGTCAAACTGAGACTGGACCCAAGTCCCACTCCGGGTTTTGGGATATTCATAAATTCGAAAAACATCTTGTCTCCAAGCTCAAGATCATAAGTAGAGATTTAAGATTTACTGCCATTTAACGAAAGCACGCGTCTACAAAAACCAAGTTCAATGCAGGCAGCCATTGCTATCACTCATGGAGATCCCTATTTTATTTTATTATTTTATTTTATCTTATTTTATTTGTAGTACTGGGGATGGAACCCAGGGGCATACTTCCTCCGAGCTACACCCTCAGCCCGATTTTATTCTTTTATTTTGAAACAGGTTTCTCGCTAAATTGCAGAGAGCCTCACTAAGTTGCGGAGGCTGGCCACGAACCTTCGATCCTCCTGCCTCAGCCTCCCAAGTATTGGGATTACAAGTGTGCGTCACCACGCCCCCAGCTGAGATCCCCACTTTAAATAGAAGCCCATGAGGCTCCCCATCTGGGCCTGGCTCCTCCCAGACTTCACCTCTCCCTTCCTCTCCCCCGCCACGCTGCAGCCGCACCGGATGACATTTATAGGGGGCTGTCGTGTGCACCCAGGGTCCTCAGCGGCGCCCTCGCCCGCTGCCTGCCAGATGCCAGAGGCTCTGCCTTCCTCGGCCCTGATCATCCACAAATGTCTCTGGGAGCCGTGCGTGGTGGCACACACCTGTAATCTCAGTATTTAGGAGGCTGAGACAGGAGGATCAAAGGTTTGTGGCCAGCCTCAGCAATTTAACCAGACCCTGTTTCAAAATAAAAAAAATTAAAAGGGCTGGGTATGTAGCACAGAGGATGAATGTCCCTGGGTTCAATCCCCAGAACTAAAAAAAAAAAAAAGTCTCCAGGGATTGCCAAATGTCCCCTGAAGGGGAAGGGACACAAAAATATCCCCTGTTGTTACCTTCTTGTTCAAGTGAAGGCTAGGTACCTGGATAGGCGGCTCTGGGAGGCTCTAAGGAGGGTGATCGGGCCACTTAGAAGCCTCTCTGCGCTTTACTTGCAAAGATGGGTCTGGGGTGCAGGCTGGGTGAGGCTCACACCAGCACGGGCAGAGCAGAACCACCCGGCATCAGAAGGAAGAGCAAGCGGGTCTGCAGCGCTGAGGAGCCCCTCGCCCCACTGAGAGCCCCATTCAGTGGCCACTGCTTGCAAGGACAGTGTCCTCCTCTGTTCCCCAGACAGGGGCACACGGCTGACCAGTGGGATTTTTTCCAGTTGTCAATCCTGGTTTGCACAGGGCAAGCCGGGCCCCTCTCACTCTGTCATCTCCCCTAATGCCTCGCATGATGGGGTTCTCGAGAGACACTGGGGAGGTAGAAATTCACACCAAGGTCGCCAGGAGATGCAAAGGGACAACAGGAGTGAGTGGGAGGGCCAGGGACAGCTGCGGCCAAGTTCCCCGCTGAGCTCTGCCACACCCCACCCGCTTGCACCTGACCCCACCCCGCCCCGCCGCCTCATCAGGCTCAGGCAGCCGGTGTGGCTTCGCCATCGCAGTTCACCACAGGGACTGAGCCCACTGTGTGACGACCACCTCCCTGTTCAGTGCCTCCGCTCCCCGCCGGCGGTGAAGGTCGGGGTCCATGTCACCCACCACAGTGTCCCCACAGTCAATAACTGACAGACACTGGGGTCCGGCAGGCTGGCCCCTCGTCTCAGAATGGTAGCAACTCCCTGAGTCCCCGTGGAATTGGGCTGAAGCCATCCATGCGAGCTTTGGCCCCGCCCCCTCCTGCTCTTCTTGTTCCTGTTCTCCTGGGAATTGTCCCTCGATAAATCACTTGAACAAGAATTCCAGTCCCAGAGGACCCTGAATTGAGAATAAGTCACTGTGAATTTCAAGAGGAGATAAGATCAGGGCAGAGCATCGAGATATCTCTAGCACCCTGCCCAGGTCATGCCGGGCTCATTAAATGTTTGTGAAATGGCTGGATGGGTGGATGGGTGGGTGGGTGAACGATGGACCAATGGATGATGGGTGGTAGGTGGACAAATAGTTGGATGAATGGTGGATGGATGGATGGATGGATGGATGGATGGTAGATGGATGGTAGATGGATGGATAGATGGGTGGATGGGTGGATGGATGGATAGATGGATGGATGATGGGTGGGTGGATGGATGGATGGATGATAGATGGATGGTGGATGGATGGATGGATGGGTGGGTGGGTGGATGGGTGGATGGATGGATGGATGGATGATGGGTGGGTGGATGGATGAATGGACGATGGATGGATGGATGGATGGATGGATGGATGATAGATGGATGATAGATGGATGGTGGATGGATGGATGGATGGATGGATGGATGGATGATGGGTGGATGGATGGATGAATGGACGATGGGTGGATAGATGGATGAATGGATGAATGGATGATGGATAGATGGATGGATGGTAGATGGATGATGGGTGGATGGATGGATGGATTGGTAGATGGATGGATGGATGGATGGATGATAGATGGATTGGTGGGTGGATAGATGAATATCCAGATAGATGATAGATGGGTTGGTAGATGGACAGATGGATGAATAGATGATGGATGGATGATATATGAATGGATAAATGATAGATGGATGGTAGACAGATGACATATGGATAGATGGATGGTGGGTGGATGATGGATGGATGATAGATGGATTGGTAAAGCATTGATGGATAGATGATAGATGGATTGGGGTAGATGGATGGATAGATGATAGGTAGATGGATGATATATGAATGAATAGAGGATGGATGGATGGATGGATGGATGGATGGATGGATGGATGGACGGACGGGAAGATCAATTACTCACTGAGGGCAAAAACAACATGCACTAACTTCACATCTAAAAGAATGGTAAAAGATCATCAGACGGACCTAAGTCTGAATCCTCTCTACCTCTTCCTAGCTGTGTGATCTTGGGCAGGTTATGACACTTCTCTGAGCTCAGTTTGCTCATCTGTAATATGAGGAATAGTCCTGGTATCTACCTCATAGGGTTGTTATAATGAGCTAATGATTTATTGCATATGTAAAGCTGTTAGCACGGCGTCTGGCACACAATAAATGCTTGATCAATAGCATGTAATATTACTATTACCATCATTTTTATTATTACTATTAACCTAATTGAAAGTCAAATATGAAGTGCATTCTCCCGTTTTGTCACAATACAGTCAAACCAGCATGCATGTAGCTAAGGAAAAAAAAAAAACACCAGTAGCTAACTGTCCAAAAGGGAGAGATTTCAGTTCAGGGAAGTGAGCTCTTCCTTGTTGCAGTGAAATTACACCCGACATAAAAGCAGGCGAATTTCTGGGGGAAAGAAAGGAAAGATCTCATCTCAGGGAGCCGCCTGGAGGAGCTGGGGAGCTCGGGGCCTCAGAGAAGCGTTTATCAGTGAGGATTTGGCCAGCCTGGCCTTTCAATCTGGAGCCAATGGCCCCGCCTCTCTGGGCCTCTCTGGTTTGTGATTGGCTGTTTTCGTTCTTTCTGATCTGCCACATGCAGATGAGTCTGCTCAGCCCCGGTTTCTCATTGTCCCTAACAGCCAGGAAGTAATAGCATGGAGAGTTCCAAAAGGGCGAGGTTTGGGCCCAAATGTTTTCCTCTCAGGAGGACAATTGCAGTTTCTCTCTTTGACACCCCCCCAGCCACCAACAGGTCCCAGCCCCCATCAAAGCCCCTCCCCGGCCTCCTGCTTCCTCCTTCACCCACTGCTGTCCTCTCTTCTCGCAGCACACAGGAATCTCGTTAAAATATAAGTCAGATCATGTCGCTCCTCTGCTCTAAAGCCTCCCGTGGCTCCCACCTTAACCAGATTAAAAGCCAAAGTACCACGGTGGCTCCCCGGCTCCGCCTATCTGCCCCCCTTAACTCACTTTGCCTCCTCTTGCTCTCCCCACCCAAGCTCCCCCTCCAGTCACGCTGGCTTCTTTGCTTTTATGCAAGCAACCCCAGGGCCTTTGCACTGCACGTCCCCTCTGTGTGGAACACTCTTCTCTGTTGTTAATGTGTCCCACTCTCTCAGCCCCTGCAGGCTCTGCTCGACTGTCACCTCGCCAGTGAAGCCATTCCTGACCCCCCTGAGTGACATGACAGGTGCACCTGCCCCCTCCCATGCTCTGTAGTCCTCTTTCCTCAGTTTCCCCTCTCTCCATAGATACCTCTACTGCCTGCACTATATAATATGTGCATCTCCTCCACTAGAATGTCAGAGCGCATGGGTAGATCTCTCTCTCTCTCTCTGTCTGTCTCTCTCTCTCTCTCTCTCTCTCTCTCTCTTTCTTTTATGGTACTAGGGACTGAACCTAAGGACATTCTATCTGGGCCACACCCCCAGCCCTATTTTATTTTTTATTTTTTAAACATGGTCTCACTAAATTGCTGAGGATCTCACTAAGACGCTGAGGCTGGCCGGGAACCTGCGATTCGCCTGTCCCAGCCTCCCAAGTGCTGGGATGACAGATGTCACCACCACGCCCGGCTTTTATCTCTCTTTTATTCCCTGCTATAATCTCAGGACCTAGCAGAGTATCTGGCATGATAAATAAATATAATACTAAATACAGTCTGTAATAATATGCTCTTTATAGAGCATTAACAATTGGGAGGCTGAGACCAGAGGATCCAGGTTCGCGGCCAGCCCCAGCTACTTAGTGAGGCCCTCCACAACTTAGTGAGACCCTGTTTCAAAATAAAGAATAAAAAGTAGGGCTGGGGTGTAGCCCAGAGGTAGAATGCCCCTGGGTTCAATCCCCAGTACCGCCAAAAAAAAAGAGCATTAACAAAACATATAATGTAATATAATTATGTGTAATATACACATATATTTATATTTTATTATGTTGCATATAAGTATCACAGTAATGATATATATCTATACATATCTACATGATATTACAATGTTATATATTATACATGTAATGCAAACAATATACTTAAATAATATATAAAATACCTTACATATAAGTATGTGTTGTACTATAATATAACATAATAATGTGATTCTACATTATAAATATTATGATTGCCGGACACAGTGATAGATGCCTATAATCTCAGTACTTGGGAGACTGAGGCAGGAGGATCGCGGGTTCAAGTCCAGTGCATGATAACTTAGGGAGACCCTGTATCAAAAATTTTTTTAAATAATAAAAAGAGCTGGGGGTATAGCTAAATGTAGAGCACCCCTAGATTCAATCCCCAGTACCACTAAATAAATAAATATTATGATTTTAAGTGCATAGTACATAATATAAATATTTTTTTGGTGGTATTGGGGATTGAACCCAGGGGCGTTCTACCTCCCAGCTACACCCCCAGCCCCATTTTTTATCCTTTATTTTGAAACAGGGTCTCACTAAGTTGCAGAGGGCCTCACTAAATAGCTGAGGCTGGCCGCGAACCCGGATCCTCCGGTCTCCGCCTCCCAAGTACTGGGACCCAAGTGCGCCACCATGCCCGACTATAAATATTTTAAAGTAGCTGCTCAGAGCCAGGTGTGGTGGTGCACACTTAAAATCCCAGAACTTGGGAGGGTGAGACAGGAGGATCACAGATTTGAGGACAACCACAGCAAGTAGTGAGACTCTCCACAACCTAGTGAGACCCTGTTTCTAAATAAAAATAAAATAGGGTCAGGGGTGTAGTTCAGAGGTAGAATGCCCCCGAGTTCAATCCCCAGTGCCACAAAACAAAATAAAATAAAGTAGCTGCTCAATAAATACTCACTGAAGTAGCTAATTAATTAGTTGCTGCTTCACAGGCTGCTTCTTGTGAGCACCGATGTCGGCTCCTCTAGTTTCCCCAGAGCCATCCCCCTCCGCACCCCACATCCCCCTTGCTGTTCTCCTCACCCAGAATGTCTTCTCCATCCCACAGGTGCACCCCCCTGGGCTGTGTCTGGAGGGAGAGTGGGTATCAGGAGTTGGGGTTCATGCCTGTGGAGTCTGAGGTGGCGATACCGAGCGGGCAGTTGGCCGTGCAAAGCCAGAATGCAGGGGATCCCCAGCTGAACATGAGAAATGTCATGTCGTGCACCCGAGATGAGCGCATCAGAGGCAGTCTGGAGGCAGAGAAGATGGATCCTGGTGATTTTGAGTGACATCTGGATCAAGCCACACCTGACCTGACATGCTCTAGACTTTTCTGTAATGTGAGCTTTTTTAGCTTATGGTAGTTAAAGTTGCATTGTTCTGGTAACTTGGAAAAATAATTCTGATTAATTCAGAAAGGGAATGGATAAGCTGGGCATGGCGGTGCACACCTATAATCCCAGTACTTGGGAGGCTGAGACAGCAGAGTGGGAGGTTTGATGACAGCCTCAGCAATGAAGCGAGACTCTCAGCAACCTAGCAAGACCCTGTTTTAAAAAAAAAAATTAAGGGCTGGGGGTATAGATTGGAGGTGGAATGCCCTCTGGGTTCAATCTCTAATACCAAAGAAGAAGAAGGAGGAGGAAGTGGAGGAAGAGGAAGAGAGGAGGAAGAAGGAAATGGATAAAATCATGAAGATATATTTCTCCTATAGGATGTTATAGTGCCACTAAAAAGAATTAGGTAGATGTGCACCTGCTGACCTGAAACTGCATGGGTGCATGGTCTCTAATAAGTGAAAAAAGCCAACTGGACCTTGTACCCATTAGGGTGACTATAATCAAAAAGACGATAGCAAGCGTTGACGAGGATGTGGAGAAACTGGAACGCTGGCGCCCTCCCGGTAGGAATGTAAAACAGCACGGCTGCTTGGAGAAACAATGTGATGGCTCCTCAAAATGTTAAACATAGCCGGGCGTGGTGGCGCACGCTTGTAATCCCAGTACTTTGGGAGGCGGAGACCAGAGGATCCAGGTTCGTGGCCAACCTCAGTGCGCATGCGCGCGCGCGATCTCTCTCTCTCTCTCGCTCGCTCTCCTCTCTCCTCTCTCTCTCTCCTCTCTCTCTCTCTCTCTCCCTGTCTCTCTCTCTCTCTCTCTCTCTCTCTCTCTCTCTCTACCTC
>PVJS01038842.1:0-19192 GCA_004027185.1 Glis glis
AAAAAAAAAAAAAAAAAAAAAAAAAAAAAGATTTAGCCGGGTGTGGTGGCGCAAGCTTGGAAGATCACAGGTTCGCGGCCAGTCTTAGCTACTTAGGTCCTCTGCAACTTAGTGAGACCCTGTTTCAAAATAAAGAATAAAAAATAGGGCTGGGGGTGTAGCTCAGAGGTAGAATGCCCCTGGGTTCAATCCCCAGTACCAAACACACAAAAAAAGATTTAGCCAGGCGTGGTGGTGCACGCTTGTAATCCCAGTACTTGGGAGGCTGAGACCGGAGGATCTGGGTTTGCGGCCAGCCTCAGCTACTTAGTGAGGCCCTCCGCAACTTAGTGAGACCCTGTTTCAAAATAAAGATTAATAAATAGGACTGAGGGTGTAGCCTGGAGGTAGAATGCCCCTGGGTTCAATCCTCGGTACCGCAAAAAAAAAAAAAAAAAAGATTTAAATGTGGGTGTCTGGGAAGGCCTTTCTGACCATGTGAAGTTTGACCAGAGACTTGATGGATGAGGGAGCCAGCCCTGGGGCTCCCCGGGGACAGGGTGTTTCGGGGAGTGGAAACAGCACATGCAAAGGTGGGCGCATGCGTGGCATGTCCCAGGAATGGCAGTGGGCCGGTGCGGCTGGAACAGAGGGAGGGAGAAGCACAGAAGAGGGGAAGGGGGAGCTCACTGACCTTTTGAGGGGCTCTGGCTTTTTCTCTGAGTGGAGGGCATTGGGCAGAGAGGGAATGGATCTCACTTGATCTAACAGGCTCCCTTGACTGTGGACAAAGAAGCAAGCAGAGCTCAGCAAGGAGGTGACTGTCCTGGGTGTGGTGGCACCCAACTGTAATCCCAGCTACTTGGGAGGCTAAGGCAGGAGGATCACAGTTGTGAGGCCAGACTGGGGCAACTTAGCAAGACCCTGCTTCAAAATTAAAAAAAAAAATGAAAAGGTCTGGGGGTATAGCTCAGTGGTAGAGCACCTCTAGGTTCAATTCCTGTCATGCAAAAAAAAAAAAAAAGAAAGAAAGAAAGAAAAAGGAGGTAAAAGGAGGTGGCGGTGACTGCGACGTTCCCAGAGGGCAGTGGCTGTTGGGTAGTGAGAAGCAGGTGCACACCTGGAAATTGGAGGGAGGGCCTGCCAGGATTTGCTTGTGGCTTGGATGAAGGGTGTGACAGAAAGAGTCAACGTTGACTCCAAGGCTCGTATAATGAAAAGAGGTCAAGCTCTGAGATGGAGAAACTGAGGCAGAGTGGTCTGCAGAGAGAAAATAGTGCCCGGTTTGGGACGTGTGAAGTTTGAGATGTCCTGGAGCCTGCTGCTAGGGAGAGCTCTGGACAGAGATGTAAATTTGGGGATCATCAATCCACAGATGGTATACATATATTTTTGGGGGTATTGGAGATTGAAACCCAGGGACATTCTATCTCTGCGCTATACCCCAGAGTATGTCTACCCTGGCCCCTTTTATTTTTATTCTGAAACAGGGTCTCACTAAGTTGCTGAGGGTTTTGCTGAATTGCTGAGGCTGGCCCCAAACCTGCCATCCTCCTGTCTCAGCTTGGAACAGGGTGCCTGACTTACAGATGATTTTTTTTTTTTTTGGTGGTACTGGGGATGGAACACAGGGGCATTATACCTCTAAGCTACACCCTCAGCCTTATTTTATTCTTTTATTTTGAAACAAGGTCTCACTAAGTTGCAGAGGGCCTCACTAAGTAGCTGAGGTTGGCCGCGAACCTGTGATCCTCCTGTCTCAGCCTCCCAGGTACTGGGATTACAAGCATGCGCCACCATGCCCGGCTCCAGATAATATTTAAAGCTGTTTTTCAGGATGCTGGGGCCTGGAGCAGCACATTTCTCACGTGTTAGCATGCAAACAAATCTCCTAGGGGTCTTGAGAAAATGCAGGTTCCGTGTGCAGATCTAGGGTAGGGGTTGAGGCTCTGCATTTCTAACAAACTCCCAGAAGATACTAAGACCACACTGTGAGCAGCAAGGATCTAGCGTTTTGTTGTTGTTCTTTGTGTGTGTGTGTGTGTGTGTGTGTGTGTGTGTGTGTGTGTGTGTTACTGGGGATTGAACTCAGGGGCATTCTACCTCCTAGCTACAACCCTATTTTATTTTGAAATAGGGTCTCAGTAGGTTGATGAGAGTCTCACTACTTGCTGAGGCTGTCCTCGAACCTGCCTCCCAAGCACTGGGATTACAAGCGTGGGCCATCATGCCCAGCTAGCATGTTGTATTTTATGGCCAGGACTCAAGGGTGGGTAATGAAACCCACAGAGTGGCTTGTGGTGGGTGGTGCGGGGAGACAGCTTGGGCCAGCACTGGGGGAGGGCGTGGTGATCCTTAGGGTATAGATAGGTTCCCGGTGTTTTTTTTTTTATGAGCTGAGCCTGAGTACCAGGGATTATTTGTCCCTGTGCTGGGACATGACGTCAGGGTCACAAAGGTCTGAGAAAACCTGATTTGAGAGTGAGAGTCAACAGAGAAGGGAAGGAGCCCTGGGGCCAGGCTGGGGGGATGAGGAGGAACCAGCTAGGATATAGATAAGGTGACCAGGGATATGGAAGGGAAACCAGGACAGAATGTTCTGGAAGCCATGGGAAGAAAGACAGGACTGGAGTTGCACCGTCTTCTGCCTCTCCTGAGCCCGGTGGCCTTGCACACCCGAGCCTCAGTTTCCTCCATCGTAAAGCGGGCACTCGATGGTCCTGACCCATTAAGGTGGCTGTGAAGTGGCACTTGGCGCGGGGACAGGCAATGGCGTGTGAGGTGGTGAAATTCCCATTCTTGTCTGGCCCTTTGAACTCCTCCAGGCCGCCCTCCCATTGGGCAGATGAAGAAAATGAGGCCCAGAAAGCAGAAAGGTCTGGCCCGGGGTCTCCCGGCCAGCGCGGAGCAGAGTTGGATAGCCAGACTCCCGGTCCAGTGCTCTCTTCCCTCCACCGGCGTGCATCTGGCCCTGTTGTTATCAAGGGCTCCTGGCTCCAGGCCGGTGCTGGAGACGGACAGCCGCCTGGGGGTCCCTGGGGGCCGCCTGGAATGCCTTCAGTGGCCAGGGGCCAGGGTAGACGTGCTCCGTCCCTTCCTGCAGCCCCGGCCTTCCCGGCCAGCCGGGGAGGAAGGAGCAGAATGTGTCTGTTCACTGTGGGGTCCAGGCACCGGGCCTGGCCAGTGGCCACGTGTCTCTCTGGAGTGTGGATGGGCGACACCCGAAAACATCTACATTAGCGCCCTAGCAGGAAACAGCTGGCACAGTCCCTTGGGATGATTTGGGGAGAATTTGACAGGGGTCTGTTTACACAGGTGTGGGCAGGGGCTGTGCGGGAACCCCCAGGGCTGACCGTGGCCTGGGCTGTGACCACCCTCATCCCGAAGGGCGAGGAGAAGCGCTGACCCCTCAGCCGGGCAGGGCAGTGGCCTTCAGTGGAGGGAGGCCATCATTCTGCAGAGACCGTGCAGGGAGGAACCAGAGGATGTACCCTCCCGCTCCTCTCTGATCTCCCAGGGTGGGCTGGGTGGGAAGGGGGGTGTTCCCCAGGAGGGACAGTTATGGGGGGATGGAAGACGGCTAACCCAAGTCTGGCCCTGATGCAAGCCTGCATGACCACTGAGCCCTGGGGACAGGAAAACCAGTCCGGCCTCTTCTACTAGGGATAAGGCGCAAGGCCCATCTCTCTGTGCCTCAGTTTCCCCATGCTTCCATGACCCTCCTCCCTGTCTTACCTTCCAGGGTGCCCCATGCTTTCCCTCCCTCCTCCTTTCCTTCCTTCTTTCTTGCTACACCTCCAGCCCTATTTTATTTTTTATTCCTTTTTTTTTTTGCGGTACTGGGGATGGAACCCAGGGGCATTCTACCTCCGAGCTACACCCCCGAGCTACACCCCCAGCCCTATTTTTTAATTCCTTATTTTGAAACAGGGTCTCACTAAATTGTGGAGGGCCTCACAGAGTTGCTGAGGCTAGCCATGAACCTACGATCCTCCTGTCTCAGACTCCCAAGTACTAGGATTACAAGCATGCGCCACCACGCCCAGCTTCCATGCTTTCAATAAATATATCTCATGGGCCAAAAGTCCCTGGGCTCAAGCTGGGCGTGGTGGTGCAGGTTTGCAATCCCAGTACTTGGGAGGCTGAGACGGAGGATCCGGGTTCACAGCCAGTCTCAGCTACTTAGTGAGGCCCTCCACAACTTAGTGAGACCCTGTTTCAAAATAAAGAATAAAAAATAGGGCTGGGGATACAGCTCAGAGATAGAATGCCCCTGGGTTCAATCCCTAGTACTACAAAAAAAAAAAAAAAATTCCTGGGCTCTGTGCAGGGACACAGCAGTGTGGACAACATTAAAGTCACTCCCCTACCTGGATGTGGTGGCACACACCTATAATCCTAGCACTTGAGAAGCTGAGACAGGAGGATTGCAGCTTTGAGACCAGCCTCAGCAACTTAGCGAGGTCCTCAGAAATTTAGTGAGACCCTGTTTCAAAATAAAAAATAAAATAGTGCTGGGGGTGTAGTTCAGAGGTAGAACGGTCCTGGGTTCAATCCCCAGTGCAAAAAAAAAAAAGAAAAGAAAAGAAAATTCGCTGCCCTCATGGGGCCTCTGGCAGGGTGCAGACAGCCGTGGCACCACGCAGCCCAGGCTGGGGAGTGATGGGGAAGCGTGGGTCACTGTGGGAGCTGGAGGTAACCCGGGTGGTCCCCCATCTCTTCCTCCCCTATGAAATCTTGGGTCAGGGTTCCAGGCCCTCCTGTGCCTACTGGTAGGTTTTTCTCTCCCTAGATTTTCTACAAGTTCTTCCTTATGTCTACCTTGAGTTTCTCCTGCTTTCTAGAGAATCCGTTTGGTCTTATATATAACCTGGATGGGGATGGATTATGTAGCATAGGGGAAGCAGCAGGAAGGAAGGTTTAGGAGGAGCCTTTGATGGGGTCCCTGTTACACCTCCTCTACACAGAGCCCCCGGCCCTCAATGCCCACACCTCCAGTGCCCTTGGCGCTCACCCCAGACTCCAGACTCAGCTCAGCAGTGGAGTAGGAGGAGCCCAGCAGGCAGCCGGGCAGCCCTGGGGGTCTCCACTTTCCAGCCAGGGCAGCTTAAACTCGGGGAGCCTCGTGTTCCTCCACTGTAAACTGGGGGCCTAATGGAACGGACCTCCTGGGTGGCGGTGAGGATTCAGGCTGATAAGGTGAACGCCTAGGGCGGGCCCTGGTGTGGAGAGTCAGCCCTGGGGGCTGGAGCAACTGTCCCTGGGCACAGACCCTGCCCGAGGCCTGGGGAAACCTCGCAGCCACCCTCTCGTCCCTCACTAAGCCACCCTCTGCCTCAAGGTGCCCACCGCTCCATCGCACAGCCGCAGGAAAAGAAAGGCAGGGGGCTACCGCTCCCAAGGTGGCCTCCTGGCGAGGACGGGTCTCCCTGGACCCCAAGTGCCCGTGCTTGGCTGGGAACCGGCTGGCGAGTGAGCCTTCCCCCAGCCCCCACCCAAGAGGCCACACCCGCCCTTCCCACCCCGGTCTGCTCCTGGCCTTTTCTGGTCACTGGGGCAGGCCAAGAGCTGGGAGGCAGCAGGGGCTGGGCCTCGGACCCAGGCAACACCCTCCCTCCAGAGCCTCCCAGGACTCCAGTCTTCTCCTCTCTCCCTGGGCCTCCGTGTCTTCATCTGTGACCCCGGACAGGTATGTCAAAAGAACCCCTGGCTTCATCTCGCTGTGCCAGTACACACTGAGATGCATCCTCTCAAAGCCCAGCTCTGCTTACATCCTCCTGCTCATGAACCTTCCGTGGCTCCCAGGGGCCCTCAGGATAGAGTCCTGGCATTCAAGGCCAGCATCTGCCGCTCCAGGCTTCCTGTCCCCACCACACCCCTGCTTGTCCCACAGAATCCGATCCTTTCTTGCCTCTGTGCCTTTGCCCAGGCTGTTCCCCCTGCCTGCTGTGCCCTTCTTGCCCCCCAACCCCCCAACCCACCCACAGGGCAGGCCTCCATGCCACCCCCTCCAGGAGGCTCAGGCTGGCTTCTCTGAGCTCCCTGGGCCTGACTGCCCATGCCACCGTGACTAGTACCACGGCAGGCACACAGTAGGTGCTTAGTGTTTGCAGAGTGAACATGGGGTGGCTCTGGGATTATCGCCCTGGCTCAGGGAGCATGGATAACTAAGTGCCTCCTGCATGCCAGGCCCGGGGCTCAGCGCCATAGAGTCCTGACCCTGGGAAACCTCCCGGCAGCCAGGCAAAGATGGCACCGCTGTGCCCACTTTACAAGCGGGGGCCAAGGGTGGGGGGCCCGGGTCTCACAGCTCAGAGCGAGCAGAGCCATTAGACTTCAGAAATGCCACAAAAGTCCATGAGCCTTTCATCTGGGGCTGCCATTTGCCCCTGAAGGATTTTCTACCCATGGAGGAGGGCAGGTCCCCCACCCTCGCGGGGCCCAGAGACCTGAGCCCCGCTGCCCTGCTGTGCCCAGTTCGGAGTGTTCCTTCCTTATCTGGGCCCAAGTTTTCCTGTCTGCAAAACAAGGGGATGGCAGCCAGGTGTGGTGCTTGGGTAAATGGCTGTGGTGCCTGGTGAGACCTGTTCGAATCCCAGCTCCACCATCTTTTTGGACCGGTCATCTTGCCTCATCCGGTCTCTGTTTCTTCATCTGCAAAATGGGAACGCTGAGATCCCAGAGTTGAGTTCCCCGTCACCGGCTTTGGCCGGGGCCTGGCCCCTCTGCGGAAAGGTCCCCTCTGTGGGCATCTGTGGGTGGCCAGATGTCCCCCACCCGCCAACCTTGGAGAAGGTGGGATGAGAGGGTGGGGTGCGTGGGGAGGCCGGCCTGGAGCTGGGCCCTCCCACCCCACTGCCTCCCCCCTCCCCGGGCCCCCCACCCAGCGACAAAGCCTGTGGCACTTCCTCTACCCGCCTGGCAGGCGGCCTGGCCCGGCCCCTTCTCTAAGGAAGCGCATTTCCTGCCTCCCTGGGCCGGGCTGGATGAGCCGCTGCTCCCTGCTGCTGACGGTCAGACCCCGGCCTCCATCTGCAACCGTCCCCAGGCCAGGACTGCTGCCCCTGCTGCCGTCCACGGGAGCCCAGCGCCCCGTCCCCACCATCCGAGGGCCAGCGCCCCCCACCTGGTAGTGAGCCCCTTGCCCACTTCTCCTGACCCCTCGGCCACCACCCCAGAAGGCTGGAGCAGGGACGCCGTTGCTCCGGCCGCCTGCTCCCCTCAGGTCCCCGTGCGAGCCCACGCCGGCCCCGGCGCCCACCCGCAGCCCTGCCCCTGGACACCGGATAAGGCCCAGCGCACAGGCTCCCGGGTGGACAGCATGGACTGCGGCGCGCTCCCCCTGGTCACTGCCCTGCTGCTGGCCGTCTGCAGCGTCGGCCCCACAAGTAGGTATCCAGACCCCGGGTGGGGTGACTCGGTCCCCAGTGACCAGACCAGGCCCCCGAGGGTTCCCGGCCTCCTGCCAGAGCCGTCCTGGGGGTTCAGGGGTGAGCAACCCTCCCAGTTTTCTGGGACTAAGTGGTTTCACAGGACAAAAGTCGGGCATGCCGGGTGTTGGTGGCGCATACCTATAATTGCAGTACTTGGAAGGCTGAGACAGGAGGATAACAGGTTGGAGGATAGGTTCAGCAACTTAGTGAGACTTTCAGCAACCTAGTGAGACTCTTTGAAAATAAAAAATGAAAAGGGCTGGGGTTTAGCTCAGAGGTAGAATACCCCTGGGTCCCCCACTCAAAAAAAAAAAAAAGTCCTGGGCAAGGCGGAACAAGTTATTTACCTTAATCATGGCCCCTGGCTTCTGTCCTGGTCTCCCCAGGAAGTCTAGGTCCAAGAATGCTGTGTAGCCCAGGAGAGTTCCCTACCTTCTCTGGGCCTTGAGCTTCCCATCTGAGGAATATGTGGGAAGGAGGGCCAATGACCATCACCAGCTCTGGGTTTGTGTGATCTTGGGGGACCACCTTGGGCCTCTGAGCAAAGCGGGGCTGGTAACCAAGTTCCCCCCAGGGCTGCTGATGAGGCCGGTGGTGAGGTCACCTTGCTGGGAGTTTCTTTGTTATTATTGTTATTGTTTCATTACTAGCTTTAAATTCCTTCACCTTCCTGGGCCTTTGAACCTTCCCAGAACCCCACCGAATAGGCAGAGGCTGCGGCACTCTGCCCTGCCTCGGTTTCCCACTTTTCTGCTCCCCAAGAAAGGTAGGGACCCAGGTCAGGGATTTGCAGGGGCTTTTCCAAAAGATCATGACCTGTGCTGCCTATGGACACTGACCAGAGGAGGGTGGGGAGGGGCCAGGGACCCCAGCCCAAGCCCCCCTCACTATGGTCTCTGCTGTGCCCTGCCCTGTGGACTCCCCTTCACCCGCCTGCTCATCTGGGTACTTCTCGGGGATCTGCAGGGGTCGGGGCACAGGGAGCTGAGTGTGGGGAGAAAACAGAAATTTAAAAATTGTAACGTTCCTAATCCTTGGTCTCTAGAGCTCTTGCTACTAACCTCAGTGATAGACTAGAAACCAAGTCTCGGAGGTGAGTGGCTTAGCAGGGATTTGGCTCTGGCCTACATACATTTGCTCCTAACCGCATGGGATCTGGTACCCCTCTTGATGGGGCACCCAGGGACCCTGCAAGATGGCCACCACAGTCAGCCCATTTCATAGATGGGAAATGGAGGTTCTGACGGCCAAGTCCACACAGCTGAGACAGACCCCCCACCCGAGCTCTGGACCTTCCTCCTCCTCCTTAGAGAAAGCCATGTGGATGTTTAGAGTCTAGTTTTATAGGATTGAAGGCTGGTAAATAATTTATAATGAGCCAGGTGCAGTGGCGCATGCTCATAATCACAGTACTTGGGAGGCTGAGACAGGAGGATCACAAGTTCGAGGCCAGCCTCAGTAATTTAGCAAGACCCTGTTTCAAAATAAAAAGGGCTGAGCTGGGCATGGTGGCTCATGGTTGTAATCCCAGTACTTGGGAGGCTGAGACCAGAGGATCCGGGTTCGCCATCAGCCTCAGCTACTTAGCGAGGCCGTCCACAACTTAGTGAGACCTGGTTTCAAAATAAAGAATAAAAAAATAGAGCTAGGGTGTAGCTCGGAGGTAGAATGCCCCTGGGTTTAATCCCCAGTACCACAAAATAATAATAATAATAATAATAATAATAATAATAATAAAAAGGGCTGGAGGTGTAGCTCAGAGGTAGAGTGTCCCTGTGTTCAATCCCCGGTCCCCTCCCCCAAAAAACATTTATTTAAATAATAATAATTAACAATGGAGGGGGGCACCGACCTAATTGTAGCACCTGTTGATTTTCGATTTCCAAATTCTGTGGTGTAAATATTCCCACCAGGCTGATATCAACCTACCAACTCCCCTAACTCAATTAGGATGCAAAGTACAGCAGGGCACTGTAATCTAGGATTTCCTCCAGAGAGTAGAGGCGCAATGACCTCAGGGCACGGATAACAGTAAATGGAGTAAAATAATTAGGAAGGAATGCATTTTGATATTTGTTACCTTTTACCTATATACAATTTATTGAACTATAAATTTGTATAATTATATATATATATATATTTTTTTTTTCTTTTTTGGTGGTACTGGGAATTGAACCCAGAGGTGCTCTACCATGGAGCTATATCCCCAGTCCCTCCTTGGAGTCTCACTAAGTTGCCAAGGCTGACTTTGAATTTGCAATTCTCCTGCCTCAGCCTCCCAAGTTGCTGGGATTACAGGAGTGCATTACCAGGACCAGGTTAATTTGCCCAGCTTAATTTAATTTCTTTTGTGTGTGTGTGTGTGCGGTACTGGGGATTGAACCCAAGGGCCTTTTACCTCTGAGCTACCCCCCCCGACCTATTTTTTATTCTTTTATTTTGAAACAGGGTCTCATTAAGTTGCAGAGGGCCTCACTAAGTAGCTGAGGCTGGCTGCGAACCCGGATTCTCCTGTCTCAGCCTCCCAAGTCCTGGAATTACAAGCGTGTGCCACCACGCCTGGCTTGATTTCTAATAATAGTCCTGTTCATAAGCCAGGCATGATGGTGCACACTTGTAATCCTAGTACTTGGGAGGCTGAGACAGAAGGATCGCAAGTTCGCAGCCAGCCTCAGCAACTTGTGAGGCCCTCTGCAACTTAGTGAGATCCTGTTTCAAAATAAAGAATAAAAAATCAGGCTGGGGGTATAGCTCAGAGGTAGACTGTCCCTGGCTTCAATCCCAGTACCATACAATAATAATAATAATGATAATGATAATATAATAATAGCCCTGTTCAACAACTGATTTGCAAAACTCCTGGAAATGTATCCCCAGGTCTGAACAGATCCCAGGACACCCGTGAGCTCTGGCTCAAAGGTATCACCAAGCAGCCAGCCCAGCTCACCCGGGCCCACCAAGCTCAGTTGGGGGCCTGGGCCAGGGATAGAACCTGCATCTCCAGCCCAGGTGGGGGTGGGGTGACTCAGTCCCCCCCATTCAGGATGGAAGGGAGAAACCGGGTCCAAGTACAGATCCAGTCTTCTGACGGCCCACAGTAGCAGAATTTCCTAAAATTGTAACTCGTGCATAACTTTTTGCCCCCACAACTCAGCCTTCAGATGCCAGCCCCAGAGAGTTATTTGTCAACCTCTGTAAAGACGTGTGGTCCATAGGTACCTGTTACAAAACCCCACCTACATGTCCATTAACAGTGGCGCACTCCTGTAATCCCTGTACTTGAAAGACTAAGACAGGAGGATCACAGGTTGAAGGCCAGCCTGAGTAACTTAGCGAGACCCTGTTTCAAGATAAAAAATAAAAAGGGCTGGGGTGAAGCTCGGAGGTAGGATACCCCTGGGTTCAATCCCCAGTACCAAAGAGAAAAAAAAAAAAAGTTCTCTCAAGCTGGATGTGGTGGGCCACACCTGTAATCCTAGTACTTGGGAGGTTGAGACAGGAGGATCACAAGTTCGAAGCCAGCCTCAGCAACTTAGTGAGGGCCTGAGCAACTTAGCCAGACCCTGTTCCAAAAATAAATAAATAGGACTGGGGGTGTTAGCTCAGAGGTAGAATGTCCCTGGGTTCCATCCCCAGTACCACAAAAAAGAAGAAGAAAAAAGTTTCTACATGCTCATTCTTTAAAAAAAAAATTCCGATATGATAGAAAAATGTGTTAGAAAGTAAAAATCCCCTAGAGAAAACTGTACACTGGACAGTCGTGCTGTCTTTATTCTTTATTTTGAAACAGGGTCTCACTAAGTTGTGGAGGGCCTCACTAAGTAGCTGAGGCTGGCGGCGAACCCGGATCCTCCTGTCTCAGCTTCCCAAGTACTGGGATGACAAGCGTGAGCCACCAGCCCTGCATGTAGAAACTTTTAAAGAGCAACTTAACCATATGTTTGCCTCAGCCTGCCCCTCAAAGAAGATAGGTGAGAGGAGGGTGGGGGGGGGCGGAGCAAAAGCTGGGCGAGGCCCTGGGTTCCATCCCCAGCCCTGCAAAAGAAGAAAGAGAACTGATAAGAACAAAAAAGAGAACTGATAAGAACAAAAAAGAGAACTGATAAGAAAAGACGACCCCGAGACTCCTAGGCTCTGTGAACATGTTGTTGAATTACTTACCAGCTTCTGCCTAGTTTTTTTTTTAAGGTAATTTTAATGCAGGCAGTTCAACATTTGGGGGTCTCGTGTGCCCTTCTTGTGTCCCAGAAGGTCCCCGTGTTGTCCTGTGGACTTCATAATTGTCCTATTGTGGTTCTAGAATATTCTGTCCCTTCTGCACGCCGTCCTTTGCCTAGTGGATCTCTTATTGTTGAATATTTAGGTGGTTTCCCCTTTTGTTCTAGTTATAAATATCACCTCGATGCACGTTTTTGGTACATGCACCTTTTCCTGTATTTTGGATTATTTCATTTGGAGAGAGTCCCAGAAGCAGGGGTGCTGGGGCGTGTGGCCCAAGCTGAGTGGCTAGGATTGAGGAGTGTCTCTGCAGTGTGACCATCGTTGGCCTGAGGACGGGGCAGATGTGTGGCAAGGAGCCCCCCAGCTGCCAAGCCCCAGCGGGGGTCTAGGACTTGGTGAGGGGCTGGTGACATAGGACAGAGATCACGAACATTTACTTCTTCAATATTGTATTATGGGCAGCTTATCATTTGCTGGGAGGAAAAGAGGACGGAGCAGGAGCCGTGGGAGCCAGGAGAGGGCGGATCCCTGGGGATGGCAGGGACGTGACCCTGAAGATTCTCCCTCACCTCGGAAGGATGGTGACACCGAGACCCAGAGGGACGGAGGGACTTGCTCAGGGTCACATAAGGGCCAGTACTGGGCCCTGGGAGGACAGGCCTGGTCTATTTGCTCTAGGGCCTGGTGTCTAACCCAGAGGTGACCACGGCTCAAGTGTCCTCAGTGTGTCAGGCCCAGTTGACAGTTAAGGACATCAAGGTTTGGTCCAGATTTCAACCCCAGGTTGTCTGCTCCCAAACCTGACTTTTCCCTGGGCTCTTGGCAGCGTGAGCCTGGGGACCTAGAGAGCTGGTTGTACTGGCTCAGGGATCATCCAGGGCTGGGCCGGGGTGAGGGTGGAGAGATGAATATACCAGCTGACATTTATTTATCTATTTATTTACTTATTGTGGTACCAGGGATTGAGCCCAGGGGCATTCTACCTCCGAACTACACCCCCAGCCCTATTTTTTATTCTTTATTTTGAAACAGCGTCTCACTAAGTTGCAGAGGGCCTCACTAAGTAACTGAGGCTGGCCGCAAACCCGGATCCTCTGGTCTCAGCCTCCCAAGTACTGGGATTACAAGTGTGCGCCACCACGCCCAGCTTTACCAGCTGACATTTATTGAACACCTATTGTATGTCGGTGCTGCTCAAGGCTAGATGTGTCACATGTACTGTGGGACTTATCCCTTCCCAAAGCCCTGTGGAGTAGATGCTCCTGCCACCCCTATTTTATAGATGAGGTTTCTGGGACCCAGGCAGGTGAGTGAATTTGCTGAGTAACACAGCCCAGAAATGAGCAGCTAGGGCTTGAGCCCTGGGCCTGACCACTGCGCTGCACTGCTTTGGGGAGATGATGAGTGTCACCTGTTGTCTTATCTTTCACCCCCAGCTGTTGGCTCCTCCCCATACCCCCAGGATGGCCCTCCCACCAGGGTGCAACCCCAGGACCCTGCCTCTACCCTCAGTAGCCCATCAGTGCCTTTCCCTGTCTTCCACCCCCATCCCCAGATCGAGCCTTGTATCATGAGACCCTCAGTAGAACTTGAAGTGTGTCCCAACCTTCCCAGCCTCCTCCCTACCTGGTACCCATGGGGAAACTGAGTCCCAGGTGGTGGAGGGACTTGATGCAAGTCATCCGACAAGTCAGAGGCAGCCTGACAAACCTATTCCACAGATGAATGCTCGAGCCTGCCTGAGCAGGTTTGGGAGGCTGAGATAGGAGGACTGCGGGTTCGAGGCCAGTCTCAGGATAGTCTGGACTTCCCTTGTTCTGGAAAAGCTCACTGTCTGCTGGGAGCACACACACACACAGACAAATCAAAACAACACACGTGGGTGTGTGTAGTTCTAGAAGGACATCCAGGTGCCTAAGTAGGAGGGATCTGTTCCAGTGAAAGTTTCACAGCAGGGTTTTGAAGGATGCATAGAAGTTGGCTAGGTAGTCAAATAAAGGATGATTCTTGGTCTGAGAAAGGACCTGGCAAAGGTGAAGAGCAAGGTGTGTTTGGAGGAAAAGCCCACGTCCCCATTGGCTGGGCATGCACACCGGTGACAGCAGGTGCCAGGTCCCGAGTGGTGCCCAACCATCAGTTTACCCCAGGCTTGGCACCGTGTGTGTGTGTGTGTGTGTGTGTGTGTGTGTGTGTGTGTGTGTGCGTGCTCTTATGGACAGGCTCACCAGCTCCATGAGGAAGGCTGTATGGTTGTCATCACCCTGTGTCACAGGTAATAACACTGAGACGCAGAAAGGAAGCCAGTAGGTGACAGAATCATAATAGGAACTTTTGGCGTCTGTCAGATCCCTGGGCGTGTTAGCCTTACTTGAGGTTGCTGTCTGTGAACTTGACCCTACAGACACCGGAAACCATAGGAAAGACGCGAGCGGAGGGGAGTTGAGGCCTCGCTGCTGGCTGTGGGAGTGGTTGAGCTGGGAACTGGGAAATCTGTGAAGCTGTACGTGGACCCCGAAAGGAGTAAAGGGTGGTGGGGTAACTGAAGAGAAGGGGACAGGATTCTCTATAGAGAACACCCTTATCAGGAAGCATCTGCCCTGGTATCATGAATTAATATTCACAGATACTATAGCCAGGTGTGGTGGTGGCACATGCCTGTAATCCCAGTACTTGGGAGGCTGAGACAGAAGGATTGCAGGTTTGAGGCCAGCCTCAGCAACTTAGCAAGGCCCTCAGCAACTTAGTAAGACCCTGTTTCTTTTTTTTTTTTTTTTTTTGCGGTATCGGGGGTTGAATCCAGGGGCTTTCTACCTCTGAGCTACATCCCCGGCCCTATTTTTTATACTTTATTTTGAAACCGGGTCTCACGAAGTTGTGGAGGCCTCACTAAGTAGCTGAGGCTGGCCGCGAACCCAGATCCTCCGGTCTCCACCTCCCAAGTACTGGATTACAAGCGTGCGCCACCATGCCTGGCTGAGAGACCCTGTTTCAAAATAAAAAATAAAAAGGGTTAGGGGTGTGGGTCAGAGGTAGAATGCCCCTGGGTTTAATCCCAGGACCACAAAGAAATATTCGCAGCTACTGTGTCCCAGGCATCTGTGGGGTACAGGGACCTGACACAGGTGACCACATCAGACTGAAGGACACAGCCCACGAAGTGCATGCTGGGTGATAGAGCTGGGCTGTCAGGGTTCGAATCCAGGCTCCGCCACTTAGCTGCTGGGGCTGACTCTGCAGTCTCCCTAATCAGTTTCCTCGGGTATAAAATGGGTATAACAACTGCCCGCCTCCCGGGGCTGCTGGGAGATCAAAGCAACCAGCTGGTCTGAAGCCTCCAGACTCTACCTTGGCCCCCAGTTAAGCACCTGCAATGATCGTTCTGTCTGCAGATGGGGAAACTGAGGCATGGGCATTATTCAGTCTTGGCATATTCCAGATGAGACTCAGGGAGGTTGGCTTTTGCTCCAGGGGACCAGCCTTGGAAGAGGCAGAGCTGGGGTTTGACCCGGGTCATCTGGCTCCGGAGCTACTTTGCTGGATGAGCGCCCTATTGGCTTCCACGAGCACTTTACAGAGTCCCAGAGGTGGCGCTGGTGGGTGGGGAGGTGGCTCGGGGTCTCACACTCTGTAGGCTTGGTCACCCAGGTCCCCAGCGGCGCCTCCTCTGCTGTCCCGGGAGGCCTCGGAGTTTCCCTTGGTGCCAGGGGATTGTTTTCGGCTGGGTCTGGGCCCGCCTCGGCCTCCGGGAGACAGGCCCAGGCGTCACACTCCCTCCTGTCTCCCCATTCTCGTCTGCGGGGTGGGGGCAGCCAGGATTCGAAAAGGCCCCAAAATAAATGGACCGCTTATCTGATCTCCCAGCCTGGCCTGTTATCTGATCATTACATAATGGCCAGGCCCTCGGCCTCTCCCGCTGGTTGACGGCATGGAGGAGGCGGCCCCAGGCTGCCCCCACTGCCTGCGGACTGCCCGCCTGCCTGCTGGGAGGAACTGGGGTTCCTGGAAGTCTGGGGAGGGGGCAGGGAAAGGCCAGAGGGAAGGAAGGAGGCCCTGTGCTAGTCTGCAGGCCGGGCCCAGGTCATGTGGGGAAAGGGGCCCACGGGCCCAGCCAGCCCAGCACAGCCTGTGTGACTGGCAGGTCCTGCCTCTCCGGGCCTCAGTTTCTCCATTCATACAGGAGTGTCTGGAACTAGGTAATAGCCAAGGAGCTGAAGATCTGGCGGCCGGCAGGTGAGAAGGGGATGAGGCAGCAGGGCAGGGTCTGCTGGGTCAAGAGAGATTCCAGTGACCTCGCTCTCAGAGATCCCTGGAGGCCGCCCCATCCTACTACTTAACCCCACCTGTTAGATGGTCAGTTCTCCCACGGTGACAGCAGTCAATAAGATAATCGTAATACAAAGAACTGCCACATGCCCACTTCCACAGAATCCTCCCAACAACCTCTATGGATTGTGTAAATTCTATTTTTTTTGTATGTGAACCTGGGACATTCTACCCCTGAACTACACCCCCAGCCCTCTTTTTTAAACTTTATTTTATTTTATTTTTGTGTGTGGTACTGGGGATTGAACCTGGGGGCATTCTACCTCCAAGCTACACCCCCAGCCCTATTTTTTTTTAATTTTGAAACAAGATCTCACTAGGTTGATGAGAGTCTCACTACTTGCTGAGGCTGTCCTTGAACCTGTGATCCTCTTGTTTCAGCCTTCCAAGAGCTAGGATTACAGGCATGTGGCACCATGCCTGGTTTATTTTTTATTTTGAAACAGGGTCTTGCTAAGTTGCTGAGGATTTTGTTAAGTTACTGAGGCTGGCCACGAACCTGAGATCCTCCTGTCTCAGCCTCCCAAGTGCTGGGATTACAGACTTGCACCACCGTGCCTGACTTGAGTTCTATTCTTACTGTCATTTTATTTATTTATTTATTTTTTTTTTGCGGTACTGGGGATTGAACGCAGGGGCGCTCTACCTCCACGCTACACCCCCGGCCCTATTTTTTATACTTTATTTTGAAACTGGGTCTCACAAAGTTATGGAGGGCCTCACTAAGGGGAGAGAGAGAGAGAGAGAGAGAGAGAGAGAGAGAGAGGGAGAGACAGGGAGAGAGAGACAGAGAGCTGAGGCTGGCTGCAAACCCGGATCCTCCGGTCTCCGCCTCCCAAAGTACTGGGATTACAAGCATGCGCCACCACGCCCGGCTTCTTACTGTCATTTTATAGAAGCTCTTAGTGGTGAAAATCATTCAGCAAGTGACAGGGCTATCGCACACCAGGCCTGAGAGTAAAACCCAGGTCGGCCTGGCTCCAGGGACCTTGCTTTGTGCCACACTGCCATATCTCCCAGGCACTCCGCAGTCCCTGGCCTGTCAGGATGAGGCCGGAGAAAGGACTTTTAAGGCCTGGAGCCCCCATGGTGGCCAAATGTCCTTGTCCCGAACTTTTTCCCTGGATGGATCTGAGGGACGCGGTTGCCTTGGTGAGGGGCAGCCATCTTCTATCCTTCTCTGACCTCTGAGGTCTGAGCCCAGTGAACTGTGGAGAGGTGGGGAAGGAGGCCGGTTAGGCTGCAGACAGCCGGGGCTCAGGAGAAGGCTGCCTGCCCCCCTCCTCTGAGCTGGCGTCAGCTGGACGAGAGGCCAGGCCCTCCGCGCCCATCTTTGATCTCCAAGAAAACAGGAAGTGAGCGCGACAAGATGGAGACACAAACTTCCAAACAGTCTCCCCTTCTCTGTCCTCCTTCCCTCCTCCGTTGCCCCCCTTCCCCCGGCACATTCCTCAGGACGAGGTGTAGGGGCCTCATTTCCTCTTCCTCCTCTGCAGGGTCAGGGTGAAATTCCATTCCTTTCCCTTGGGACCTTCGTTTCCGGGCCGCCCCGCAGCCCGCTCTGAGGCCTACTCTGGCGACCTCCTTCCAACCTGGGCCGCCCTCTAGGCTCACCCTGTCCCCAGGGCCAGGAAACTCAGTCCTCCCGAAACCATTCCTCCCAGGGCCACCTTGAGGCACTAGAGGGAAAGCTTTGGCTCTGGCTTCAGCTCCCGCCTTCCTCTGGATTGTCTAGGCCTTGAGGCTGGGCTTGCACGCAGGCCAGCACAATACTTCGGAGGCTGAGACAAGAGAGTCGAAGTTTCGAGGCCAGCCTCAGCAACTTCACAAGGCCCTCAGCAACTTAGAGAGACCCTGTTTCAAAATAAAAAATAAATATATATATATGATTTTTTTTGGGTGTGTATGTGGTACTAGGGATTGAACCCAGGGGCATTCTATCTCTGAGCTACACCCCCAGCCTGATTTTATTCTTTTTTTTTTTTTTTTTGCGGTACCGGGGATTGAACCCAGGGGCGTTCTACCTCTGCGCTACACCCCCGGCCCTATTTTTTTATACTTTATTTTGAAACCGGGTCTCACGAAGTTGCGGAGGGCCTCACTAAGGAGAGAGAGAGAGAGAGAGAGAGAGAGCTGAGGCTGGCTGCGAACCTGGATCCTCTGGTCTCCGCCTCCCAAAGTACTGGGATTACAAGCGTGCGCCACCACGCCCGGCCTTTTATTCTTTATTTTGAAACAGGTTCTCACTAAATTGCAGAGGGCTTCACAAGGGGCTGAGGTTGGCCGCGAACCTGCAATCCTCCTGTCTCAGCCTCCCAAGTACTAGGATTACAAATGTGCTCCACCACGCCCGGCTATGTGAATATTTTTTAAAAGTATAAGTATATCCCCAATATTATAAGGGACATATTTATACTACAAAAACTTTCACTGTTATCTGAAATTCAAATTTACTGGCATCCTGTCTTTTATCTGTCAACTTTACACCTAGTAGCACTGTGACGTGGTCCAAGAGCCTTTTCCTCTTTGAACCTCAGATTCTTTATCTGCAGAATGGATGCAACTCATAGGGCAGCTGTGAGGAGACAGCCCTGAGCGGGTGCCAAGTACCTAGTAGATCCATTCAGAAAGTGGTTTTGTTTTGTTTCTTGTTTGTTTTGTTTCTTCCTGCCGTGCTGGGATGGAGCAGAGGGTCTCGCACATGCTAGGCAAGTGCTCTCCCCCTGAGCTCCGTCCCAGCCCGATCACCTTTTCTCATCTGGCATCCTCCAACTGTGCTTCTCCAACAGGTCTTGCAGAACGAATCCATTGTGACCTACAGCCTGTGGACCCCAGCAGAAGCAAGGTGACATATACCACCAGCCAGGTGTCTGAGGGCTGCGAGGCTCAGGCTCCCGACGCTGATCTCGAAGTCCACGTCCTCTTCCTGCAGTTCCCACATGTGAGTCCCCTGGGTGGTGTCAGGAGGGGCCCATGGACAAGGGGTGCCTTCCTGTGGCTGTCCCCGGGGCAGTGGTTCAGTCCTCGCCAGGGTCTTAAGGGGTGGCATTTCTGGTGGCAGGACAATCTTCTGGGGAAAACCATAGGCCCAGGTGGGAAGGGCTGGTGTTGGCCAGCGCCCAAGTGGAGAAGAGCCAGGTGGGGGTTCAGGGAGTGGCCCAGGTGAGCTGGCGCTCAGGCGTCTCTGATGATGGGGATCTCACGCTTCTCAGAGGACTCACCTCCCCTCTAGGCAG
>PVJS01038843.1:0-19190 GCA_004027185.1 Glis glis
AAAAAAAAAAAAAAATCTCTATAGTAGAATTGCACACAGTAGCACTTATAAGAAAAATAATGCATGTGGGATTTGCTTTAAAATGCTCCATAAAGCGGGGCGTGGTGGCATACGCTTATAACCCCAGTACTTGGGAGGCTGAGACAGGAGGATCACAGGTTCGTGACTACCCTCAGCTACTTAGTGAGGCCCTCTGCAACTTAGTGAGACCCTTTTTCAAAAATAAAAGAATAAAAAAATAGGGCTGGGCTGGAGGTGTAGGTTGGAGGTAGAATGCCCCTGGGTTCAATCCCCAGTACCACAAAATAAATAAATAAATACAAAATGCTCCATAAAAAGAACGAAGAGTGGAGATGGGAGGCATAAGTCAAAAAGAATGACAGAATGAAGAGAATTTGATGATGGATACATGGGGGCTCATTATATAGTCTCCTACTTCTGTGGACTTTTTTTTTTTTTGCGGTACTGGGGATTGAACCCAGGGGTATTCTACCTCCAGGTTCCACCCTCCAGTCCTATTTTTTATTCTTTATTTTGAAACAGGATCTCACTAAATTGCAGAGGGCCTCACTAAGTAGCTGAGGCTGGCCACGAACCAAGTACTGGGATTACAAGTGTGCATCACCACGCCCAGCTTCTGTGAACTTTTGAGAATTTCCATCATAACACTTTTTTAAATCCTGCCTTAGTTTCTACCTATGAAGTATTTCCTGCTTTAGAACAGGGTATCTTTGAAAATAAGGTAAACCAAATCTCTCAGAAAAATTTTCCAGCTGGGCGTGGTGGCGCACGCTTGTAATTCCAGTACTTTGGGAGGCAGAGACCGGAGGATCCGGGTTTGCGGCCAGCCTCAGCTCTCTCTCTTTCTCTCTCTCTCGCTCTCTCTCTTCCTGTCTTTCTCTCTCTCTACTTAGTGAGCCCCTCCGCAACTTCGTGAGACCGGGTTTCAAAATGAAGTATAAAAAATAGGGCCGGGGGCGTAGCACAGAGGTAGAACGCCCCCACATTCAATCCCTGGTACTGCAAAAAAAAAATTCCAAAATAAAGGGAAGCCATCTATTCCAATCACATCACACCTGTGGAGAAGTTTTGCTAGGTCAAGAGTCTTTCTAGCAACCAGGCTCAGCAGTGCTTGGCTGCAATCCCAGCAACTCAGGAGGCTGAGGCGAGAGGATCACAAGTTCGAGGCCAGCATTGGCAGTATTTTGAGACCCTGTCTCCAATAAAGAAAGTCTTTGTGGAATCTGGGACACTGGGGGTTAATAGCCTGGCCCTGGCAGCAATCAGGCTGCAGGCAGTTCCCTTAGGACATGCCTACGGCCTGATTAGGAGTAATTGCTAGCCAGCACGGCATCAAGCCACAATCGATAGGCATGGAGATGCATTAGGGAAGGCTGGGGGGGCCACACCCGATTCTGGTGAGTGTGCAGAGGAGAGTGTGCCCAGGGGCCACGGCTCGCAGCACAGGGTGACTGCGCAGGGTGATGGCGGAATGCACCTGGCCTCCACCGCGAAACTCTCCCGGTTTCCTTCTGCAGTCCAGACAGTATTCTTCCCCCCGGATTTTGGTCTAAAAACCGGAAGAAGCCTCTTTCTGCTCAAAATGGCATTATGACAATTTTATCTTAGCAATACAAGCGATGTGTCCTGGGAGTTGGCAGAGAGCAAGATTGGTGCTGTCCAGGAAGCTCCAGAAAGGCTCTGTGCAGAAAACGGACTTGCGCTGCGCTTCCTTCCCAGCGGGGCAGATTTCTGTATTAGGTAGACACGACACAGGGACCCACTGGCAGCTACCGTGATCCTTGTCAGCTAGAAATCTGTGACTGACCACCAGAAAGAAGGGAGTTTTCATGGAAATTATTTCAACCAGCTATATGCTGGTATCTTTTTTTTTTTTTTTTTTTGGTCCTGGGGATTGAACCCAGGGGCATTCTACCTCTGAGCTACACCCCCAGCCCTATTTTATTTTGTATTTTGAAACAGGGTCTGAGTTGCTGGCAGCCTCACTAAGTGGCTGAGGCTGTCTGCAAACCTGCAATCCTCCTGTCTCAGCCTCTCAAGTACTGGGGTCACAGGCAGGTGCCACCACACCTGGCTCACATGCTTGCTTTGAAGAGTTTATGAAAAGTGGACAAGAGAAGAACCATACTATTATTTTGGACTTTGTGCAGATTCTTGTCCCTCTTTGCATTAAAAGTTTAAGATTGTGAAAGATATTAAAGTAAAACTACTGTAAAGCAAAAAAAAAAAAAAAAAGATTTGAGTGTGTTCTTAACTTGTTCTTGACTTCAAATATAATCTAGAGCAACCTCTTTAAGCACTTACCAGTACTCATTTGCTTTAAAATCAGGTTCATTACAGATGAACTTCTTACCATTCTTCCTGGCTGCTGAACTGGACCGATGTCCGCCGGAAGCTGACAGTGACAGATGAGCGCAGGAAGCTGTCAAGAGGACAGAACTTGTCAGTGACTTGCAAATTTTATTTTATTATGTAATTTCTTTCAGGGTGTTTTTGTAAAATAAAAGAATGATAAAGGAGACTGTTTTTACAAACTACAAAGGTAGACAGATCTCATTTGTTGTATGCTCAAAAGTCATAGTTTGCCATTTAACCAGAAGGAAGACATGTTTAACCTTTTACTGCACTGGTGGGAAGGAGGGAGAGTGATTGGCCTAAGTGCACATAACTGGTAACTGGTTAAGACCAGAGCTAAACCCGATTCTCTCAATTCCTGATTCAGTGCTCATCCTTTATATTTTTTGACCTTGCTATTTTTTTCTTCAAGTGATCTCTATTCTATTCTTTACATTCCTTTTCTTTTCTTTCTTTCTTCCTTTCTTTTTTTTTCTATACTGAGAATTAGATCCAGTAGTGCTCTACCACTGAGCTATATCCCCAGCCCTATTTATTTATTGTGGTACTGGGGATTGAACCCAGAGGCATTCTCCCTCTGAGCTACACCCCCACCCCGATTTTATTTCTTATCTGGAAACATGGTCTCATAAGGTTGATGAGAGTCTCACTACTTGCTGAGGTTGTCCTCGAACCTGTGATCCTCCTGTCTCAGCCTCCCAAGTACGGGGATTACAGGCATGCACCACCATACCCGGCTCCTATTCATTCATTCATTCATTCGACACAGAATCTCCTCAAATTGTCCAGGCTGGCTTCCCCCCACCCCCGGTGGTACCAGAGATTAAATCCAGGAGTGTCCTACCTCTGGGCTAACAGTTCTAGCCCTATTTTATTTTTTTATTTTGAAACATGGTCTCACTAAGCTGTAGAGGGCCTCACAAAGTTTCTGAGGCTGGGCTTGAACCTGTGATCCTCCTATTTCAGCTTCTCAAGTACTGGAATTATAGGCATGCATCATCACACCTGGCTTTATATGTCTATTTTATGTTTTAACAGTTTAAATAAATTTGTTTTTTGAAACAGGGTCTTGCTAAATTGCCGAGGCTGGCTGCAAATCTGCAATCCTCCTGTCTCAGCCTGCTAAGATTACAAGCCTGCACTACCATGCCCAGCTTGTTTTAATAGCTTTATAGGCAGCCAGGCATGGTGGTGCACACTTGTAATCCCAGTATTGGCAGGAGGATCGTGGGTTTGAGGACAGCTCAGCAAGTAGTGAGACTCTCATCAATCTAGCGAGATCCTGTTTCAGAATAAAAGTAAAATAGGGCCGGAGGTGTAACTTGGACATAGAATGCCCCTGGGTTCCATCCCCTGTGCCACAAAAACAAAAACAAACTGGGTGTGGGGGTGCACGCTTGTAATCCCAGTACTTGGGAGGCTGAAACTGGAGGATCACAGGTGGCGGCCAGCCTCAGCTACTGAGTGAGGCCCTCCGCAACTTAGTGAGATCCTGTTTCAAAATAAAGAATAAAAAACAGGGCTGGGGATGTAACTCGGAGGTAGAATGCCCTGCCCCTGGGTTCAATCCGCAGTACCGCACACAAAAAAAACCCCAACTTTATAGAGATAGGATTCACCCATTTAAAGTATACCATGCAAGGAGTCTGGGTATATTTCCAGTAGTACAACCATCACTACAATTCATTTTACATTTCCACCACCCCAAAAAGAAACCATATACATATTAGCAATTTTTCCCCATTTCTTCCCAAGCCCCCATCCCTAGTCAACCAGTAATCTGCTTTTTCTTTCTCAGTCTTGTCCTGTCTGAACATTTCTAGACATGTCCATTCTGGATATTCAATTGGAATGATACAACATGTAGCTTTTTGTGACTTGATCCTTTTACTTAGAAAAATGTTTTCAAGGTTCACCCTTGTAGTATATATAAGTATTTCATTTCCTCTCATTAACAAAAAATATTACATCATATGGATATACCACTTTTATTTATCCATTCGTCAGTTTATGGACATTTGGGTTGTCGCCACTTCTCATCTGTTAGGCATAACGCTGCCATGAGCACTTGTCCACAGGTGCTGTGCGGCCTCGCTGTCTGTTCTCTTGGTAGATACCTAGGAGCGGACTTGCTGGGCCACATGATAACTCTGTTTAACCTTTTGAGGAACTGATAGCCTTTTTCCAAACAGCTGCACATTTTACAATACAACCAGAAATGTATAAGGATCTGAATTCTCCACATATTCCCTACACCTCTCCGCTTCTCCATGAAATGTGAAGTGGCACCTCACTGTGATTTTAATTTAATTTAATTTTTTGTGGCTCTGGGGATTGAACCCAGGGGCATTCTACCTCTGAGCTACCCCACCGGCCCTATTTTATTCTTTATCTTGAAACAGAATCTCACTAAGTTGCAGAGGGCCTCACCAAGTTGCTAAGACTGACCGTGAACCTGCAATCTTCCTGTCTCAGCCTCCCAAGTACTGAGATTACAGGCGTGCACCACCACGCCCGGCTTATTTATTTATTCTATTTTATTTTTTATTTTTTGCAGAACCAGGGATTGAACCCAGGGGTGTTCTACCTCTGAGCTACACCCCCGGACCTATTTTTTATCCTTTATTTTGAAACCAGGTCTCACAAAGTTGCGAAGGGCCTCACTAAGTAGCTGAGGCTGGCGGCGAACCCAGATCCTCCGGTCTCAGCCTCCCAAGTACTGGGATTACAAGCGTGCGCCACCACGCCCGGCTGGAAAACACTTTCTAACTGTTCATCTGACAAGGGATTAAGCTCCAGAACATATAAATAACTCAAATAAGGTGGACATGGTGGCGCATGCCTATAATCCCAGTATTTGGGAGGCTGAGACAGGAGGATCACAGGTTCCAAAACAGCCTCAGCAACTTAGTGAGAACCTCAGCAACCTAGGGAGACCATGTTTCAAAACAAAAAATAAAAAAATGGCTAGAGGTGTAGCTCAGAGGTAGAATGCCCCTGGGTTCAATCTCTATGACCACAAAAACAAACACAAACAAAACTCTAATAACTCCAAAAAGAAAATATTTATTTATATTTATTCATTTATTCATTTATTCATTTATTCATTTATTTAGTACTGGGGATGGAACCTAGGGGTTTTCTACCTCTGGGCTACACCCCCAAATCTATTTTATTTCTTTTTTTTTTTTGCAGTACTGGGATTGAACCCAGGGGCATTCTACCTCCGAGCTACACCCCAGCCCTATTTTTTATTCTTTATTTTGAAACCGGGTCTCATTAAGTTGTGGAGGGCTTCACTAAGTAGTTGAGGCTAGCCACGAACCCAGATCCTCGGATCTCAGCCTCCCAAGTACTGGGATTACAAGTGTGCGCCACCACGCCCCGCTATTTTATTTCTTATTTGGAAACAGGGTCTTACTAAGTTGCTGAGGCTGGCTTGAAACCTACGATCTGTTGGGGGCCATCTTAGCCCACGCAATGAGGTCACCATTTTGGACCGGCTTAACCGTGTACACAGTACATGCTAAGTGGAAATTGTCCGCACACAGATAAGCTTCCTTTGATCGGATGGGACCAAAAGGTGGCCATTGATGACCTCCTCTTCTCCCTGAAATGTTCACCTTGCCACGCCCTGGTCTTAACTTGTGATCGTTTGCTCTGTTTGAACCCTTAATATAAGAAGGGCCCTAGCTACAGAAGGCCAGGAGAATTTGTCACCTCTGTCTCCTTCCAACCCCCAATTATTAAATTCTCTCCAAATGATTATATCAGACTTCGTGTCGTTTTCGTGGGAGAAGACTACTGATCAGGAAGCTGCCTGGTGCCGCAACCTTCCGTGGCAGGAATCACAGGATAGTTTTTAAGGAGCTGCCTAAAGCACCAACCTTCCATGGCGGGACTCCGGAGCAAGGAGCATCTGCCAGAGCACCCAATAGCAATCCTACTGTCTCAGCCTCCCAAGTACTGGGATAACTAGCGTGTGCCACCACACCCAGATAAATAATCTGTATTTAAAATGGGCGCCAGGTGTGGTGGCGCATGCTTGTAGTCCCAGTGCTTGGGAGGCTGAGACAGAAGGATCGCGGGTTCGTGTCCAGCCTCAGCAACTTAGTGAGGCCCTCCACAACTTAGTGAGACCCTGTTTCAAAAATAGAGAATAAAAAATAGGGCTGGGGGTGTAGCTCGGAGGTAGAATGCCCCTGGGTTCAATCCCAAGAACCGTAAAAAAAAAATAATAATAGTAAATAAATAAATAAATAAAATGGGCAACTGATCTGAAAATAGACATTCTGCAAAAAAAGACACACAAAAGGCCAACAAGTACATGAAAAAATGTTCAGCATCACTAACCATCAGGGAAATACAAATCAAAATGACAATGATATATCCCATTCCAGTTAGAATGGCTACTATCAACAAAACAAAACAAAACAGCAGATGCTAGGAAGGATGTAGCGAAAAGGGAATTCTTCTCAAGTGTTAGAGGGAAATTAGTACACCCCTTTGTGAAACAGTATAAAGGTTCCTCAAAAAAACTGAAAGTCGGGTCTGTGGGTGCAGCTTGGTGATAGAGTCCTTGCCTACCAGGCAAGAGGCCCCTGGTTTGATCCCTAGCACCCAAAAAAAAAAAACCCACAAAATCTAAAAATAGAGCCAGACCTGGTGGCACATGCTTGTAATCCCAGTACTTGGGAGGCTGAGACAGGAGGATCAGAGGTTTGAAGCCAGCCTCAGCTACTTAGTAAGACTGTCAGCAATTTAGTGAGATGCTATTTCCAAAAAAAAAAAATAGAGCTGGGGGTGTGGCTCAGAGATAGAATGTCCCCGGGTTCAATCTCTAGCACCAAAAAAATAAAAATAGAACTACTACATAATCCATCAAACGTACTACTGGGTATATAGCCAAAGGAAATAAAATCATTACATTAAAACACATTATTATATCATTATATCAAAGAGATACATGCTTATTGAAAGCCTATTTACAATAGCTAAGATAAGTAATCAACTGAGATGTCCATCAACAAATGAATGAATAAAAAAGTGACATGTGTTTATGATATATGTTTATATATCATATTGCACATATGCTATATATTTATATGATATATAAAGAATATATAGCATTTCTCATATAAACATATCATATACATGTCTATCGTACACACACACATATAAAGACAAATACCATCTGTTCTTACTCATTTGTAAAAGTAGAGAGCAGAAAAGAGGTCACTGGGCGCTAGGAAATATGAGGGGGAGGACAGCGAGTAGATAATGGCACCAAAATATAGTTGAGGAGGAGGAGTTCTCATGTTCTCTAATACAATAAAGGTTCTATAATGAGCCGGGCGTGGTGGCACACGCTTGTAATCCCAGTACTTTGGGAGGTGGAGACCGGAGGATCCGGGTTCGCAGCCAACCTCAGCGCGCATGAGGGCGCGACCTCTCTCTCTCTCTCTCTCTCTCTTTCCTTGTCTCTCTCTCTTTCTCTCTCTCTCTCTCTCTCTCTCTCTACCTAGTGAGGACCTCTGCAACTTCATTTCAAAAATAAAGCATAAAAAAATAGGGCCGGGGGTGTGGCGCAGAGGTAGAATGCCCCTGCGTTCAATCCCTGGTACCGCAAAAAAAAAAAAAGATTCTATAATGTCCTACAGTCTAAAATAATTAAGTATATGTTTCAAAGGAACTAGCGTTTGAAGGTTTCCAACACACAGAAGTGATAATATTTGAGATGGAAATGCTAATTAACCTGGTTTTTGTGTGCATTTGCAGTACTGGGGATTGAACCCAGGGGCACTCTACCAGTGAGCTACACCCCCAGCCCTTTTTCTTTTTCTTTTTTTTGCGGTACCGGGGATTGAACCCAGTAGTGTTCTACCTCCACGCTACACCCCCAGCCCTATTTTTTATACTTTATTTTGAAACCGGGTCTTACGAAGTTGCGGAGGGCCTCACTAAATAGAGAGAGAGAGAGAGAGAGCTGAGGCTGGCCGCGAACCCGGATCCTCCGGTCTCCACCTCCCAAAGTACTGGAATTACAAGCGTGTGCCACCACGCCCGGCTTTTTATTTTTCATTTTGAAATAGGGTCTCCCTAAATTGCCAGGCTGGTCTCCAACTTGCTATCCTCCTATCTCTGCCTCCCAAGCAGTAGGATTACAAGCATGTGCCACCATGCCTGGTTGATTTGATCATTACACATTGAGTACATATATTAAATAATACTGTACTCTATAAAGAAGTACAAATATAGCCAGGCGTGGTGGTGCACACTTGTAATCCCAGTACTTGGGAGGCTGAGACTGGAGGATCTGGGTTTGCAGCCAGCCTCAGCTATTTAGTGAGGCCTTCTGCAATTTAGTGAGACCCGGTTTCAACATAAAGTATAAAAAAAAAAAATAGGGCCGGGGGTGTAGCCCGGAAGTAAAACACCCCTGGGTTCAATCCCCGGTACTGCAAAAAAAAAAAAAAAGTACAAATATCATGTCAATTAGAAAATTTAAAAAATTGTAGTTTTTAGAGTATGCACTTTGTACTTCTTTTGTTAAATTTAGTCCTAAATATATGCATGTATTTTTCCCTCCTTTGGTGGTGTTGGGGATCAAACTCAGGGCCTTATGCATGCTAGTCAACAGCTTTATCACTGAGCTATATCCCCAGCCCCTTGGGGGGGGGTAGAGAGTGCTGGGGGTTGAACCCAGGAGCATTCTACATCCAAGTTATACCCCCAGCCCTTTTTATCTTTTTTTTTTTTTTGTGGTACCGGGGACCAGGGGCATTCTACCTCTGAGCTACACCCCCAGTCTAATTTTATTTTCATTTTGAAACAAGGTCTCTCTAGGTTGATGAGAATCCCACTACTTGCTGAGGCTGTCCTTGAACCTGTGATCCTCCTGTCTCAGCCTCCCAAGTACTGGGATTATAGGCATGTGCCACCACACCCGGCTCTTATTTTTTATTTTGAAACAAGGTCTCACAAGTTGCTGAGCGTCTTGCTAAGTTGCCGAGGCTGGCCTCAAACCTGCAGTCCTCCTGCCTTAGCCTCCCAAGTCCTGGGGTTACAGGCGTGCGCCGGTGAGCCTGGCTCTTCTCTTGTTTTTGATCTCAGGTGAAAGCATGCGTTCTCTCACTACTAATGTGACATTGGCTGTGGGCTTGACAGGAGCTCTTAATCAGGCTGAAGAAGTTCCCCTTCGTTCTTAGCTTGTTGCAGGTTTTGTTTTGTTTTGTTTTGTTTTGTTTTTGCGGTACCAGGGATTGAACACAGGGGCATTCTACCTCTGAGCTACACCCCCAGCCCTATTTTTTATACTTCATTTTGAAAACAGGTCTCACGAAGTTGCGGAGGGCCTCACTGAGTAGCTGAGGCTGTTGTTGCAGGTTTTTTATCATGAAAGGGTGCTGGATTTTTTTTCAAATAATTTTTCCTTTTCTATTGAGATGATCATAAGGGTTTTGTCTTTTATTCTATTTGTGATGAATTACATTAATTAATTAATTATTGTGGTACTGGGGCTTGAACCCAGGGGCATTCTAGCTCCAAGCTACATCCCCCAGCCCTTTTTATTTTTTGTTTTGAAACAGGATCTTGCTAGGTTAGTCTCACTCAATTGCTGAGGCTGGTCTTGAACCTGTGATCCTACTGTATCAGCCTCCCAAGTACTGGGATTTCAGGTGTGTGCCACTGTGCCCAGTATTACATTCATTTTTATTCTTTGAAACAGGGTCTCACTAAGTTGCTGTGTCTGGCCTCAAACCAGTAATCCTCCTGTCTCAACTTCTCAAATACTGGGACTACAGGTGTGCACCACCATGCCCAGCTAAATGTATCACATTTTTTATTTTTTTTATTTTTGTGGTACTGGGGCTTGAACCCAGGGGCATTCTACCTCTGAGCTCCACCCCTAGCCCGATTTTTTATTCTTTATTTTGAAACAGGGTCCCACTAACTGCGGAGGGCCTCACAAGTTGCTGAAGCTGGCTGAGAACCTGTGATCCTCCAGTCTCAGCCTCCCAAGTACTGGGATTACAAGCATGTGCCACCATGCCCGGCTTCAATGTGAGTTTTGAAGTAGACATACCATGCCACCATGCCTACCAAACTTTGAAATCATTATATTTTTATTTTATTTTTTTGCAGTACTGGGGATTGAACGCAGGGGCATTCTACCCCTGCCCTATTTTTTTTTGTGTGTGTGTGGTACCGGGGATTGAACCGAGGGACGTTCTACTTCCGCACTACACCCCCGGCCCTATTTTTTATACTTTATTTTGAAACTGGGTCTCACAAAGTTGCGGAGGGCCTCACTAAGTAGAGAGAGAGAGAGAGACAGGAGGAGAGAGAGAGAGAGAGCTGAGGCTGGCCGCGAACCCGGATCCTCTGGTCTCCGCCTCCCAAAGTACTGGGATCACAAGCGTGTGCCACCACACCTGGCCTCCCTGCCCTATTTTCTATTCCTTATTTTGAAACAGGGTCTCACTGAGTTGTGGAGGGCCTCACTAAGTAGCTGAGGGTGGCCTTGAACCTGCGACCCTTCTGTCTCAGCCTCCCAAGTACTGGGATTACAAACGTGCGCCACCACACCCGGCTTGTATTACATTTTCTAAAAAGTTAAACTAAGCCGGGCGTGGTGGCTTAACTCACAAGTACTGGTTTGTAATCCCAGTACTTGTGAGGCTGAGACCGGAGGATCCGGGTTTGTGGCCAGCCTCAGCTACTTAGTGAGGTCTTCCGCAAGTTAGTGAGACCCTGTTTCAAAATAAAGAATAAAAAATAGGGCTGTGGGTGTAGCTCAGAGGTAGAAGACCCCTGGGTTCAATCCCTGGTACTGCCAAAAAAGAAAAAGTTAAACTAACTTTGCTTTCTAGGGATAAATCCCACTTCATCATGGTGCATAATCTTTTTCATGTGTTGCTGAATTTGATTTGCTTTCTTGAGAATTTCTGGGTCTATATTTATAAGAGATGTTGGCTTGTAGTTTCTTTTTCTTCTGATGTCTATTTGATGTTGGTATTAGGTAATATTGGCCTAGCTGTGCAGACTACTGTTTTTCATCAAATTGGAGAGGGTTTTGGTCATTATTTCTTATATTTTTTTCTCCTTTCTCTCTCTTCTCTCCTTCTGGCACTCTTAGTGGTACCCTACATTCATTTTTTTCTATCTTTTTTTCCTGTATTTAAGGTTACACATTCTCTATAGATCTCTCTTCAATTTTGCTGATTTTCTTTTGTCTTCTGACACTTTAAATGTTTCGTTGATCCCTGTTTTATTCAGCATTCTCACTGCTGTTATCCAAAACAACTGACCACACAACTTGGAGGAAGGAAGATTTATTTGCTCACAGTTCTGGAGATTTCAGAGTTTCAGTTTATGTCTGCAGAGCTCAGGGCAGGACAGTGGGAAGCAGAGAGAGGGAGAAGGCAAGTCCCCTGCTCTCACATCATGGAGGCCAGAAGCAAGAGAGCAAACAAGCAAGGGGACTCAAAGACAAAAGCACAGTCCCTAAGGCCATACCCCCAGGGATCCACCTCTGGCCACACCCCCTTCCTAGGTTACCACCCAATAAATCCATTACAGTGGGTTTATTTACTGATGAGATTATAACCCTCATGACTTAATGACATCAATTCTGAATATCAATCCATGAGCATAAGCTCTTCAGAGGACATTCTCTGACCATAACAAGCCCCTTAATGCATTTTACATTTCAGCTCTCCTAGTTTTCAGTTCCAGTACCTCCATCTAGTTATTTTTATGACTTCTATCTCCATGTTGATGTTCTCCATTTGATTGAGCAGAGTCATCATGCCTTCTTTAATTCTTTAAGCATTTCATGTTAGTTCTGTGAACAACATATTTGTAACAGCTGCTTTGTCCTTCAAGTCCAGCACTTGGCCCCTCTCATAGGCATGTTGCCCCCCCTCTGTTTTATGTATAGGGTCTCTCACCTGACTAGTAATGGTCTGTTGAAATTTTATGTTTTGGAAAGTATATTGTTGTAACTCTGGATACTGATTCTCCCTCTCCACTCCTTGGGCCTGCTTCTGTTTGTTTATTTTTTAGTGACTGGGCTACTTTACTAAAGTCTTTCTTCCTCTGGAGTGTCCACCTTGGAGCTGCTCATCAGAGGGGCACAGCCTGCAGAGTCAGCCCAGCTTTTCTTATCTCTCTGTGGAGCTGTCTGCTGCTACTGGTTGCCTCCACTAGGTGTGGAAGAGTGCCCCACTGTTTCCAACAATGCCATAGGGCACCAATTTATCCAGAGTCTGATCCCAGTACATTTGGGCCCCTTTGTAGGAGTATTTTGTTTGTTTATTTATTTATTTATTTATTTATTTATTTGTTTGTTTATTTACGGTAGTGGAGATTGAACCCAGGGGCATTTTTACCTCTGAGCTATACTGCCAGCTCTAGTTTATTTTTTTTTTATCTTGAAACAGGGTCTCACTCAGTTTCTGAGGGCCTCACTAAATTGCTGAGGTTGGTCTCCAACCTGCAATCCTCCTGTCTCAGCCTCCCAAGTACTGGGATTACAGGTATGTGCCTCACACCCGGCTGTAGGAGTAGTTTTTGAGGCCAGTCTTTGAGTTTTGTTCTGATCCCTATAGATACCCGCTTAGCTGTTTCATTCCCTGGTCTCTGGTAGACTCTGCCTATAATTTAGCTCATTGCTCTAGTGTATCTACTGCCTTCTCTCACTGTTTGTGATCAAAATCTCCATTACAGCCAGGTGTGTTGGCGTATGCTTATAATCCCAGTACTTGGGAGGCTGAGACAGAAGTATTGCAGGTTTGTGGCCAGCCTCAACAACGTGGCCCGCCACAATTTAGTGAGACTTTGTTTTAGACTAAATAATTAAATAGGGCTGGGGGGAGGGAGCTTGGAGGTAGAATGCGACTGGATTCAATCCCCAGCACCTAAAGAAGAAAAAAAACACCTCTATTTATTTTTTGTGTGTGTGCGGACCGGTGACTGAACCCCAGGGCATTCTACCTGCGAGCTACACCCCCGGCCCTATTTTTTTTTTATACTTTATTTTGAAACTGGGTCTCACTAAGTTGTAGAGGGCCTCACTAAGTAGCTGAGGCTGGCCACAAACCCAGATCCTCCGGTCTCCGCCTCCCAAGTACGGGGATTACAAGCTTGTGCCACCACGCCCGGCAAAAAACCTTTATTATTGGAGGGAACACCCTTAGGCTTGAACTTCCTCATGCTCTTTCAAATAAAGTCAGGTTCCTTCGGGAGCGCTGTTCTTTTTTTTTTTTTTTGGAGGGTAGGGGGATTGAACCCAGGACCTCATGCATGCTAGGCAAGTGTTCTACCACTGAGCCACATCCCCAGCCCGGGAGCGCATTTCTGATAGCTTGCATCTGTGCAACTTCGCCGGAGCGAGTCTGTGTCTCAGAATGACAATGGCCAGCTTCTCTTGGAATGACACCCTGCTCTACCAGCAGGCTGCTGGACGGGGCAGTAGTGCTCCTGGCTTCTCCTGGCCTAACACCTCTCGGTGAGTGAGCTGGGGGCAGGCCGCTGGCCCAGTGTCCCCGCCTGCCTGCCTGGGGTGGATCTTCCACTCTGTGAGCGGGTGCTGGGTGGAGGAAGAGGCCTCAGGTCTCTCAGCTGCCTTCGCTGGGAATCAAGCTTCCAGGAACATGGTAGACTCTAGGGCAGCACTGAGAGGCCTGAGAACTCAGATTCTCTGAGACTATGATTCTCTAAGTGCAATCACAGACCACCATCAACAGCACCTCTGGGAACCTGCTAGAAATGCAGAATCTCAGGCCTCAAGGCAGTCTTACCTAAGCAAAATCTGCATTTTAACCAGATCTCCTGGTATTGTGTTACCACTAAGTTTGAGAGGCACTGGCAAAAAGCACCAAGAGTTGCATCCCTTTGTACCCTGATGTTCTTGCTTATTCAGAGCTCTGGTAAAAGAGTCACCCTACGAAGCACTTGGAGTAGGGTTCATAGTCACAGAGGGTAAAGTGGTCCGTCATGCTGTCTTTTTTTTTTTTTTTGCGGTACCAGGGATTGAACGCAGGGGCGTTCTACCTCCGCGCTACACCCCCGGCCCTATTTTTTATACTTTATTTTGAAACCGGGTCTCACGAAGTTGCGGAGGGCCTCACTAAGGAGAGAGAGAGGGAGAGACAGGGAGGGAGAGAGAGAGAGAGAGAGAGAGAGAGAGAGAGAGAGCTGAGGCTGGCCATGAACCCGGATCCTCCGGTCTCTGCCTCCCAAAGTACTGGGATTACAAGCATGCGCCACCACGCCCGGCCCGTCATGCTGTCTCGGTGTTAGCTCACAGCTGACGCTAAGGACTCGGTCAAGGAACATTTAATAAACTCCTATGAGCAAGGTTCTAAGACATGTGTTAGATATATGAGGATCTTTCTTTTTTTTTTTTTTTTTACAAAATCTTAATTTTTGTGATTGGGAGACAGGCTATTCTTGAAAGAGGAAATAATCCAGATATCACCCTATTATACTCTGATACTATAATAGACCTTTTTAGGCTTCAACATGACTAGCTTCTATCAGAAATAAGGCATGTTGCTTTAATAAAAGTTTTATTCAATCAAATGTAAAATGCATGTTATTTTATGGAATTAGGTTTGTTCTCTTTTTCCGCACACCATATTCTTCATTAGATGAATCAAATTTAAATACTACAATGAAAATTTAAGAATAGTTCCAGAAGCTTTCTGCTAAATAAATGCAACTGCAATTTAATGCACAGTACAGGCGTGGTGGCGCACGCTTGTAATCCCAGTACTTGGGAGGCTGATTCCGGAGCATCCGGGTTCGTGGCAAGCCTCAGCTGCTTAAGTGAGGCCCTCCACAAGTTAGCAAGACCCTGCTTCAAAATAAAGACTAAAAAATAGGGCTGGGGGTGTAGCTCAGAGGTAAAATGCCCCTGAGTTCAATCCCCAGTACCACACACAAAAAAAAGCACAGTATTGTATAAAGAAAACAATAATGGGTGTGGGTGGCTGAAAAACTGCTATGTAGAGGACAGAGGAGTAAGTTGTATCATTTGCCAATGAAATTGGATTGTCCTAAAGTCGGGCTAGCCCCTCTTCTGCCTATAGTGGTCAAGAGTAATCCATGAGTCAACCAATAGCGCCTAACTGCTGAGCGGCCGCTGTACAACACGCACTGAAAGACAGAAAAGTGGAGGGGGTGGAACTCACCCTTCGCTAACTTAGAGTCTAGATGGAGATAAAAACTAGGTGCACAGAAAAATACCAGTCAAGACAGTATGTAAGTTTCCAATGAAGGACACAGTGTGCAGAAGCTAGCGTTGGCGTCGGATGACCAGGGAGGCCTCGAAGAGCATGCAGGGTCTGAGCTGGGCCTGGAGGCTCCAGCGCGTTTGACCACAGGACAGACCCGGGGGCGACCCTGCATCAACCAGACTCCCTCAGCACAGGTCTCACGGTGCATTTCCCAAGGCAGCGATTTCCTGTGACTCCTGCGTCTCTGATAAGACTCTGAAGTCCAAGTCTGTGATGCCTCAGGAGGGCAATCGCCATTCTGTAAAGAGCACCATCGTCTTCGGATGGTAACTCAGCTCATGTTGCAGGAGCTCTGGCTATTTACCTGCCAGAATGCTAACACGTTCACCTCATTATCCTTGGGGACTCTGTCCCTCCTGCTTTGGCCAGGTGGAACTCTAGTTGAAAACAACATGAAGGTATGCAGACACCCCCCTTTATTATGTGTGCACTGTGCGCTCTGGGGCTATACTCTCACATACTCACACACAGGGCTTTATAAATGTCGTGGTAGATGGATTAGCTAGAAGTTTCTTTCTTTCTTTTTTGTGGTGCTGGGTGGTTGAACCCAGGGGCATTCTATCTCTGAGTTACACTCCCAGCCCTTTTTATTTTTATTTGGAAACAGGGTCTCACTAAGTTGTGGAGGGCCTCACTAAGTAGCTGAGGCTGGCCACGAACCTGCGATCCTCCAGTCTCAGCCTCCCAAGTACTGGGATTACAAATGTGCGCCACCAAACCCGGCTAAAAGAATAACTTTTTGAAAGTTAAAAGCATAGCCAGGCATGGTGCGCATGCCTGTAATCCTAGTACTTGGGAGGCAGAGACAGGAGGATCGCAGGTTCAAAGACAGCCTCGGCAAGTTGTGACTCTCAGCAACCTAGCAAGACCCTGTTTCAAAAAAAAAGGGCTGGGAGTGTAGCTTGGAGGTAGAACATCCCTGGGCTCAATACCCAGTAACACAAAAATAAATAAATACATAAATAAATGATAATAATAGAAAAGAAAGTTAAAAGCATAATCTCATACCCATATAAAATGAACATGTAGAGCCAGGTGTGGTGGCGCATGCTTGTAATCCCAGTACTTGGGAGGCTGAGACTGGAGGATCCGGGTTTGCGGCCAGCCTCAGCTACTTAGTGAGACCCTCCGCAACTTAGTGAGACCCCGTTTCAAAATAAAGAATAAAATAGGGCCAGGCGTGGTGGCGCACGCTTGTAATCCCAGTACTTGGAAGGCGTAGACCTGAGGATCCGGGTTCGCAGCCAGCCTCAGCTCTCTCTCTCTCTCCCGGTTTCTCTCTCTCTCTCTCTCTTTCTGTTTCTCTCTCTCTCTCTCTCTCTCTCTACTTAGTGAGGCCCTCCGCAACTTCGTGAGACCCGGTTTCAAAATACAGTATAAAAAATAGGGCCGGGGGTGTAGCGGGGAGGTAGAATGCCCCTGGGTTCAATCCCCGGTACTGCAAAAAAAAAAAAAAAAAAAAAAAGAACATGTGGTAAAACATTTTATTCAAGTCATTAGTTAATAAAGAAAATAAGCCAGGTGTGGTGGCGCACGCTTGTAATCCTAGTACTTGGGAGGCTGAGGCAGGAGAATCACAGGTTCGAGGACAGCCTCAACTACTTAGTGAGACCCTCTGCAACTCAGTGAGACACTGTTTCAAAATAAGGAATAAAAAATAGGGCTGGGGGTGTAGCTCGGAGGTAGAATGCCCTTGGGTTCAGTCCCCAGTACCACAAAAAAAAAAAAAAGAAAATAGTTCAAGTGAGAATTGAGGAGGTGGGCATTTTTAACAACTTAAAGAATGGTAGATTACGCGGCTAGATCTGAAGCTAGTCAGTGTCCTACAGGACCATAAACCACAATCTCTGGGGTTATCTTTCCCACTGGACAGAAATCATCTGCATCTCTAACTGGACAAGTGTCTACGAGTTAATCTCTGCTCCCACCGAGGTGTCATATAACCCAGTCATTAGACAATCAAAAGCACAAGCCCAGCAGCCCACCGAGGAACACCTAGTGATCTGGTTTCTTCTTCCAAGTTTTGAACAATTTCCCTGACACTGAGAGGTGGGACTCATAGGGCAATGGCAAAGGTCAACACCACGTTAAAACAGTGTGCTGATCGTTATGATATGGGTGACGCTGTACCAATTGTAAAAGAAAACTGTTGGAGCAGTATTCAGCCTACTGAGTTTGAGTTTGATTTATCAAACTCAATGATCAGACTCACAGAAGTAGGGCACAAAAACTATTCCAGTGAATGGAGAATAGTGAATGAGTACAGAGCCATCTACTTAAATGATCACCACCTTAAATGATCTGGAGCCCAGTTGAGAACCAATCTAGATACAAACATAAAGGGTATTTAGGCGGGGCGTGGTGGCGCATGCCTGTAATCCCAGTACTTGGGAGGCTGAGACAGGAGGATCCGGGTTCGCGGCCAGCCTCAGCTACTTAGTGAGACCTCCGCAACTCAGTGAGACCCTGTTTCAAATAAAGAATAAAAAATAGGGCTGGGGGTGTAGCCTGGAGGTAGAATGCCCCTGGGTTCAATCCCCAGTACTGCAAAAAAAAAAAAAAAGAAAAAGGGTATTTAGGCTGTGTGTGGCAGTGGTACACACCTGTAATCCCAGTAATTGGAAGGCTAAGACAGGAGGATCACAGATTCGAGGACAGCGTCAACAAGTTAGCGAGATTTTGTTTCAAAATAAAAAATAAAAAGGACTGAGTAGTATAGCTCAGAGGTAGAATGCTTCTGGGTTCAATCCCAATGCCAAAAATGAAAAAAAAAAGTATTTAAGTCCCGTTTTAGACTTATTCCTAATAACTCTACTTATCTGGAGAAGGTAGGCGCAGTCATATAGTAACAGAGAGATATCATTATAAGGAATACACAATCTACCTACAGCCTTTTAGCTGCAGCCTTATAAACTTCTAAAGGTATCGGTGCTTGATAGCACTGTCCTGTAAATAATTTTTATGTATATGTCAGTTTACTTTCTTTTTTTGTGGTGCTGGGGATTGAACCCTGAGGTGGTCTACCACTGAGCTACACCCCCCAGCCCTATTTTATTTTATTTAATTTTATTTATTTATTTTTTTGCGGTACCAGGGATTGAACGCAGGGGCGTTCTACCTCTGCACTACACCCCCGGCCCTATTTTTATACTTTATTTTGAAACCAGGTCTCACAAAGTTGCGGAGGGCCTCACTAAGTAGAGAGAGAGAGAGAGAGAGACAGGGAGAGAGAGAGAAAGAGAGCTGAGGCTGGCCGCGAACCTGGATCCTCCAGTCTCCGCCTCCCAAAGTACTGGGGTTACAAGTGTGCGCCACCACGCCCGGCCCTATTTTATTTTTTATTTGGAAACAGAGTCTCCCTACGTTGATGTGAGTCTCACTAAGTAGCTGAGGCTGGCTTCAAACCTGTGATCCTCCTGTCTCAGCCTCCCAAGTACTGGGATTACAGGTGTGCGCCACCACGCCCAGCTAATGTCAGTTTTCTTTTTCTTTTTTTTTTTTTTTTTTTGG
>PVJS01038844.1:0-19190 GCA_004027185.1 Glis glis
AGGGAATAGGGTGGGATTGGAGGGAGGGCTAAATGTGCAATGTGTGCATGTATGATGTTCATACCCTGACATATATCAAAATGTATAATTACAATGCACCAATAAATGAACATAAAAGAGAAAAAAAAAAAAACAAAAAACAAAATTAACTAATTAATTAAGGCTGGGCACTTATCTCAGAGGTAGAATGTCCCTGGGTTCAATCCCCAATACCAAAATAATAATTAAAATAACAATAACAATAATAATAACAATGAATAAAGGTGCTAAGATAGCAGTCATAATCGTTAAAGCTGATTTAAGACTCTTGTGAAAAAAACAACAAAATATCCAAAATATAACCCTTGTAAGCAGTAATCTAAATATGAATGGAGATGATCATAGCAGATCCCAAAATGTCTCCCCATTATTGATCAGCATTGATTATTAGTATTGAAAATAGGAAATCTGGAAAGTGTTTTCGATCATTTTTCCAGTGGTCTGTAACAAGACATTCTTAGCAGAACAAACAGGGAGGAGTTGAAGGTAGGAAGCAAGTAGAGCGTGGGACACTGGGATTTAGAATTGCTGCAGTCTAATATCTGAGTGCTGACAACATACAAATGTGGTTCTGGGAAGCAGATAACTGAGGTAGATTGCAGGAAAAGGTCATGAGGGTTAAAGAGGTGCAAAAGTTAGGAAACTAAGGTATTGGATCAGTTGTTGACATCTACGCTTAGGATGGTGCTAGGAGGTGGGATAAAGAGGACAGCTATTAATTAGGTCCCAAAGTGTTTGGGGAATGAAGGGATGTAACCAGGAGGTGGGTTAGTGGCAATAAGGAGAAGTTAGAGGGAACCTATAGAAAAAGATGAGCTTTTACAGGAGAGTTAGAGAGTGATGCTCTGGAAGTAGCGATGAGAGTCAGCCAAATGCCAACCCCTGTATCCCAACTTCCTTTATAGCACAACAGACAATGTATGGGAGAGTGAACAGCCTCACCCAGAGGGATTTGCAAGGCAAATCCTAGCCTTGAAGGACAGTCCCTCAATTCAAGGCAAGGAAATGGAGAGTACACTTTACATGAAAAGTGCCCAAAGATGTTAGGATGACAAGCAAATACCACCACCACCCAATTTTGGACTTTCAACCTCCAAAACTGTGAGATAAATAAACTAAGAAAGTGGAGTAATTGACTTCAAGTAGACTAATGGTTCCAGACCGCTCAGTGGAAAGTATGATTAAAGGGTCTATAACCATAGGCATAAGAGGTAAGAAAGAGGGGTTTGTAGTGATGTGGGAGTTCATAGGCAGATGTGAGAAAGTACTGAGCCATTAAGGGGCTGGGAACATAGGTGACCTGTGCTGAGACGTGATGGGAGCACGGCATTTCTCCATGCCTCTCAGTCTGAAGTGGTAGCGATGAACCTAGAGAGAAGAGCTCTCTGTTGTTTGTGGCTCAGCAGAGGGGCTGTTTTTCCATTCCAGGAGAACTGAGATCTGTTGATCCCTTCATTTTATGTTCATTATTCAGCCTTTCTTTGACTCTCCTAAGTCTGTACCCTGCCTGGAACTAATTATCAACTATCTAAAATATTCTTTTTTTTTATTTTTGGTACTGAGAATTGAACCCAGGGGCATTCTACCACTAAGCTATACCCTCAACCCTCTTTGTTTATCTATTTATTGATTTACTTACTTTTATTTTGAGACATGATCTTGCTAACTTGTGATCCTCCTGTTTCATCCTCCCAAGTACTTGAATTACAGGTGTGCACCACCATGCCGGGCTGAAACACTCTTAAACCAGGCATGCTAGGGGTTTGGGTATGGTCTGAGTGTCCCCCAAGGGCCTATTTTGATTAAAGTCTTGGTCCCCTTGGTCATGTTCTTGAAACCTTTAGGCCTAGTGAGAGGTCTTTCGGACATTGGGGGCATGAGATAGTTCTGTGCAACCCCTTGATGGTTCTCACAAAAGGATTCTTCTAGAAGAAGCAAGCCTGGGCTCACCTGTCTTCTCTTTTTCTCTCTGCTCCTGTTCTGCATGTGAGTCCTCGCTCCCACACTCACTCCCATCGTGAGATACCACCAACTGCCCCCACTGGAGGCCAAACAAGTGCCCCACCACTAGCACCCGGTCTTGGACTTTCAACCTGTAAAACCGTGAGCTCAATAAACCTTTTCTCGTTAAAAGTTAGCTGTCGCCGGGCGTGGTGGCGCACGCTTGTAATCCCAGTACTTTGGGAGGCTGAGACCGGAGGATCCGGGTTCGCAGCCAGCCTCAGCTCTCGCTCTCTCTCTGTCTCTCTCTCTGTCTCTGTCTCTCTCTCTCTCCTTAGTGAGGCCCTCCGCAACTTCGTGAGACCCGGTTTCAAAATAAAGCATAAAAAATAGGGCCGGGGGTGTAGCGCGGAGGTAGAACGCCCCTGCGTTCAATCCCCGATACTGCAAAAAAAAAAAAAAAAAAAAGTTAGCTGTCTCAGGTATTTCATTGTAGCAATGCAAGGTGGCCTGGTATAAGGCCTTCCCATATCTACCCCCGTCCTGCCTCATCAAGCCTGGATCGTTCTCACAGTCTGCTTTTCCTGCTCCTGGTTTTCATACAGCTGAGAGCTGGAGAAAGTCACAGAACCTAGAGTCATGTATTGCTACACATTCAAGGTCAACTGGGCCCTCAGAGTCTCCATCTCTCCCTTAATTTCCTCTCCCATTCTCCCCAATGGACGTACCTGATCTTTGTCTTTTTTCCATAAGACCTCATCAACTCCCAACTCTCATTCTCAGGAAGTGTTTCTAATTCCTATTTCTTGAAGAAAAATTGAGGCCACTGATTAAGATTCCCTCAACCACCCCATGTTTCCACCATCTTTTCCTTCCTTTTTCAAAGATCAGACTCTCTACCCCTTTCAGGGCTTAAACAATTATTTTCTCTCTCTTTTTTTTTTTTTTTTTTTTTTTTTTGCGGTACTGGGGATTGAACCCAGGGGCATTCTACTTCCGAGCTACACCCGCAGCCCTATTTTTTTATTCTTTATTTTGAAACAGGGTCTCACTAAGTTGTAGAGGGCCTCACTAAGTAGCTGAGGCTGGCCACGAACCTGGGATCCTCCTGTCTCAGCCTCCCAAGTACTGGGATTACAAACGTGCGCCACCACGCCTGGCTCTCTTTTCTTTCAACTACACCTTCAACACGGGCTCCTTCCCTTAATTCACGTGTTCATATCTCCCAACTGATTACAAAGCTCCTGACTGATGAAGTGCACTGATATCTGAAACTTTCTTTGAAATACATTTTTTAAAAATAGGCTGGATTGACAGATGGATGGAGGGGTGTATGAATGGATAGATAAATAGATATGCAATAAATTAAATAAAGCTAAATGCTATTTGGAGAATATAGGTGGTGGGTACATGGGTGTTCACTGTACAATCCTTTCAACTTTTCTGTATGTTTAAAAATTATAATAACAAGCCGGGCGTGATGGCGCACGCTTGTAATCCCAGTACTTGGGAGGCTGAGACCAGAGGATCCGGGTTTGCGGCCAGCCTCAGCTACTAAGTGAGGCCCTCTGCAACTTCGTGAGACCCAGTTTCAAAATAAAGTATAAAAAATAGGGCCGGGGGTGTAGCTCGGAGGTAGAACACCCCTGGGTTCAATCCCCGGTACCGCAAAAAAAAAAAAATGTCATAATAACAATGTTGGGTGAGTAGAACTACCAACCCAGCATCTGCCTCAAGCCGCCATCCAATCTCTCTTCCTCCTTTCTGAACTTTTTGAAAGAGTAAACTAAGCCCCACCTTCTTGCTTCTCAGTCAGTGTTTTTCCATGGATTTTTAAAGAAAGAAATAAGATGTAATAAATATAGCTGAAGCCCCATTTGCACGCCAGCCCATTCCTTTCTCTCCTACCTACCAAGATGGTATCATTGTTTGAATGTTGGTATGTATCTTTCCCGTGTGTGTGTGCGTGTGTGTGTGTGTGTATGCAAACCCTTTGATGTTTTTTCTACTAAATTTCTGTGTTTTTCTAAAATTTATACACACACACACACACACACGTTTTCATACTATGTTCTTTCAGTACTATTTTCTCAAGATTTATCTGTGCTGATACTGTGGACATAGTCCATTCATTTTATTTTATTGATTTATTTTTTTGTGGTACTGAGGATTGATCCCAGGGGCATTCTACCTCTGAGCTACACCCACAGCTCTATTTTATTTTTTATTTGGAAACAGGGTCTCACTAAGTTGTGGACAGCCTCACTAAGTTGCTGAGGCTGGCCGTGAACCTGTGGTCCTCCTGTCTCTGCCTCCCAAGCACTGGGATTACAGGCGTGCACCACCATGCCCAGCATAGTCCATTCATTTTAACTACTGTATATTTTTGTATCATAAATATACTCCACCGTTACTGTGCACATGCCACCATTGATGGTTGTTTGCAAACTTTCACTATCAACAATAAAGGAGTGACCATCCTCAAGGCACGTCTCCTTGTGCATATGTGTAAGTGTTTTTCTAGATCTATATCCAGACACTGAATTTCTATGTAGTAGGGTTTACACATATCCAATGCTAAAAAATAGTGACAAATTGCTTTCCATAGTGATTGTACCAGTTTACTTTTCCATCAGCAGAATATGAGTTTCTTGCTTCACATCCTTGCCAATATTTAGCATTTTCAGGTTTTTTTATTTTGTCATTCTCATATGTATGAAAAGTGATCCAATTTCCAATTTTGAGTTTTTCTTTTTAATAGAGGGATTAAGCATCTTTTCATGTACTATCAGCTATTCTGATAGTACAGCTTTTCTGAATTGCCAATTCATGTTCTTTGATTTTTTTTCCTACTGCATTTTTGTCTTTTTCTTGTTGATTCATAGAAGTTCTTCCTATATAGAGACTGTACTCTTGTCTCTGTTAGTTAGTTAGTTAGTTTGTTTGTTTGTTTTGTTTTGTTTTTTATAGTAGGGGATTGAACCCAAGAGCATTCTACCTCTGAGCTATACCCCAGCCCTATTTTATTTATTTATTTTTATTTTGAAACATGCTATCGCTAAGTTGCAAAGGGCTTCATTAAAGTTGCTGAGGCTGGCTGTGAACCTGTGATCCTGTCTCAGCCTGCCAAGTACTGGGATTACAGGCATGCGCCACCATGCCTGGCTTCTGTCAATTTTTGGAATTGCAAATATTTTCTCCCGGTCTTGTCTTTTAAAATTATTAATGATATCTTTTGTTACGTAGAAAATTCAATTTTATAGTATTTTCTATGCTGTAGGTTGTTATGCCTTAAAAAGTATTCCCTACCCCCAAAGACATGGAGATATTCTCCTCTATTGCCTTTTTGTTTTTTTTTTTTTACGGTTCTGGGGATGGAACCCAGGGGCATTCTACCTCCAGGCTACACCCCCAGCCTGATTTTTTATTCTTTATTTTGAAACAGGGTCTCACTAAGTTGCAGAGGGCCTCACTAAATAGCTGAGGCTGGCTGTGAACCCGGATCCTCCGGTCTCAGCCTCCCAAGTACTGGGATTACAAGCCTGCGCCACCACGCACAGCTTGAAAACTTTATTATAATGCTTTTTATATGGAAGTGTTTAATCTACTTGATATTTATTTATGTGCACAGATTCTATGTGAAATTAGAATCTAGATTTTCCTTATATGAGTATCTAATGACCTGGCACCATTTACTGAATAATCCAGCTTTCCCTGCTGCTTCCTGTGCTCAACCACATTCCAAGTCCTCACATGTACGGCTCTTTCCTGCTTCATTGGACTATTTTTACTCTGATACCACACTGTCTTAATGCCTCCCCATTCTTACTTTTCTTTTTCAAAATTTTCTTGCCTATTTTGGGACCTGAACTCTTCCATGAGGGGTGTGTGTGTGTGTGTGTGTGTGTGTGTGTGTTTAACTGGGGATTGAACTCAGGGGCATTCTACCTCCAAGCTATATCCCCAGCCCTTTCTATTTTTTTTTTATTTTGAAACAGGGTCTCACTAAGTTGCCCAGGCTGGCCTTGAACCTACGATCCTCCTTTCTCAGCCTCCCAAGTGCTGAGATTACAGGCGTACACCCCGGCACCTGGCTTCCATGAACATTTTTAAATCAGCTGGTCAAATTTCACAAAATACCTTGTTGGGATTCTGGTTGTAAGGTGTTAAATTTATACATTAATTAAACAGTGTTACCTCTTTATAATATTGTTTCCCTTCAAGAATATGGTATATCTCTTCTATTTTATATCCATTGATAAAGTCTTATCATTTTTTCATATAGGTATTACACATTTTTTGTTAGATCTGTTTCTGGGTACTATATGGTTTTGTTGTGACTATAATTTAGGTAGTGTTATTATATTTTCTAATTGGTTATTGCTGCTCTATAGAAACACTATTGATTTTTGAATATTGATTTTGTGTTCATCATCTTCAAACAGCTCTTTTAAGTATTGATAAAATGGCAAAGGATTGTCTTGAATATCCTTGCAGGTAATCATCTCATTTGTACATAATGACTATTTTATTTCTTAGTTCCAATCCCTGTACATTTTTTTCTTGTCTTACTGTATTGGTTAGGATAGCCTGAAGCATGTTGAATGGATACAATATTCATATCTTGTTCCTGACTCTGAACCAAATGTTTTCACTATTTCACCATTAAGTACAATGTTTGCTATGGTTTTTTCTTTATATTTAGGATGATCTAGTTTAGTATTTATAGTTTTCAAAATAAGAGGGATATTTTGAAATCATGAAATGAATATTAAACTTCATGGTTTTTTTCTGTATTTACTGAGGTAATAATTTAATTTCCTCCCTTATTGGATATTATAGCAAATTACATTAATAGATTTAAAAGTATATCACTTATTTCTATAATTAAATGTTCCTTGGTTATATTGTATTTTCAATTAACTACAAATATTTTACTTAGTTATTATGTACCTATATTTATGAGACCAGCTAATAACTTTCCCTTATGATACTGCCTTCCTTATCAGGTTTGAATATTCTTCCTGGATATTCAAAGGAGTTTTATCCAGCTCTCAAAATAATATCCAAGTGGATAGATTTTAAGTATTTTCCTTTAAACTCTATATCCCAGCACCCTCTATTACATTTAACACAATTAATCACTTCCTTAAAATTTAGTCTTGCCAGGCACAGTGGCCCATGCCTGTGATCCCATATGTGGGAGACCGAGACAGGAGGACTGCAGGTTCAAGACCAGCCTCAGCAACATAGTGAGGTCCTCAGCAACCTAAAGAGACTCTGTTTCAAAATAAAAAATAAAATAGGGCTGGGAGTGTAGCCCTTGGGTGCAATCCCCAGTAAAACACACACACACACACACACACACACACACACACACACCACTACCACCACCACAACAAACTGAATTTTCCATGCCACTTTTTTTGCCTTAAACCCTTTTAGTGTTTCTACTTTGCAGACAAGATGCTTAATACTTTTTAATATTATATCGAACGTCTACCATCATTTAACTTCTTTGTATGTGCGGTGGGGGGTGGTACTGGGGATTGAACCCAGGGGCATTCTACCTCTGAGCTACACCCCCAGCTCAATTTTATTTTTTTATTTTTGAAACAGGATCTAAATTGCTAAATTGCTGAGGACCTTGCTAAGTTGCTGAGACTGGCCTCAAACCTGTGATCCTCCTATCTGAGCCTCCCAAGTGCTGGGAGTACAGGCGTGCACCACCACACCCAGCTCCCATTTATATCTTGATCTTGCCTCTAGCAATTCAAAACAGCTTGTAGTCTCCCGTGTGTTCTACGTATTTCTTTCTTTTTATGCCTTTGCCTATACTGTCCCTTCTAGAAGGCACATCTCCACTTCCATCTCTCTCCCCTACCTCTAACTCTAATCCAGCTCTCCTCCCATCTCTGCCTGGCTCTAAGATCCAACTCAGCTGTCAGCTCATTCAAAAGGCCATCCTGAACCCTGACCACGTCTGCAGCTTCCCTACATGCCTCTCTCATGTGATCTCATAAAAGCCACGATTGCTCTTTCATAGTTTGCACTTGCTACTTTGCACTGTACTTACTTGTTTGTGTGTCCCCACTGGACCGTAAACTCATCAAAGGAGTGATTGGCTTTCATTCATACTTAAAGTTCCAGAACTTAGCAGAGTATCTGGCACATAAATATTTGTTGAATTCAATAAATAAATGATTTAGTTGAATTGAACATGCTCTTTGTAGAAGACTTTTGGCTGCTTCTCTCCTCCTCTTCTTCTTCTTCTTCTTCTTCTTCTTCTTCTTCTTCTTCCTCCTCCTCCTCCTCCTTCTCCTCCTCCTCCTCCTCCTCCTTCCTTTCTTTCTCTGTCTCTCTGTCTCTGTCTCTGTCTCTCTCTTTCTCTATAGATTGAACCCAGGGGCATTCTACCTCTGAGCTACACCCCCAGCCCTATTTTATTTTTTATTTTGAAATAGGGTCTCACAGCTGGGCATGGTGATACATGCTTGTAATCCCAGTACTTGGGAGGCTGAGACAGGAGGATCACAGGTTCAAAGTCAGCCTCAGCAATTTAGTGAGGCTCTCAGCAACTTAGCGAGACCCTGTTTCAAAATAAAAAAATAAAATATGGCTGGTGGTGTGGCTCAGAGGCAAAAATCCCTGAGTTCAATCCCCAGTAGCACATGCACGTGCGCGCGCACACACACACACACACACACACACACAAAGAAATAAGGTCTCACTAAGTTGCGAAGGGCATCGCTAAGTTGCTAAGGCTGTCCTTGAACCGGCAATCCTCCTGTCTCAGCCTCTCAAGTACTGTGATTACAGGCACGTGCCACTATGCCCAACCTGGTTTTCCTATTATTACTTAAATTTAGTTTCCACTAACCTTCTACTACATAGACTTCATTAATTTTTATTGTTCTGGCTAAGCAACTCTAAAAATAAACAAAACAAAAACAAACGGTATCCTCTCAATGTGGCTAGCATGGTGTAGGGTTGGCGTAAGGAACCACAGGGGAAAACAAAAAACAAAGCACAATAGGATGCTGACAGGAGATGATCAAAACTGGAATACATACTACTTCTTGTCTTCCTCCATTCAGTCTGCTACAACAAAGTGCCAGAGGCTGGGTAGCTTATAAACAACAGAAACTTATTTCTTGCAGTTCTGAAAGTGAAAAGTCCTAGCTCAGGGTGCCAATATGGTCAGGTGCTGGTCAGGCCCAGGCCCTCATCCTGGCTGCAGATTGATAATGTCTTATTCTATCCTCATATGTTAGAAAAAGGGCAAGCAATCTCTCTGGGGTTCTTTTTATAGGGGCACTAATTCCATTCATGAGGGCATCACCCTCATAATCTAATTACCTTCCAAAGTCTCCTAATATCGTCACACTATGGAAGAGAATTTCAACATATGGATCAGGTGGTGGCGGGGTACAAACGTTCAGTCTGTTCCACCTGGCAACCCTCTCCAGAGTCCTCACTAGTACTGAGGTGACGAGTGATTAGTATGCACCAGCAGAATCGTACATCAGCGGCTCCTGCATCAGTTGTGAAATCAAATATCACCTTGTGGTTTATGCGAATTCATCTGGAACCCCCCTCCCGTGTCTTCCGGGAATGCCAGTGCGCTCCCCAAACTCCCTGCCATTCTCCCCGCTTGCCCCTTCTCTTGGCAGCCTCGGGCTTTAATTTCTGGCCTCTGCTGCATTCCCATTCTTCACTCTGTGACTTGCAGCTGTTCCTTTATCTTCCTTTGGCACTGCCCCAAGGGTGGGTTACAACCTCTCCTTCCTTGATTGCCCACCCCAGATTCATGAGAGGCAGCTGTGTGTGGTAGACTCTTCCTGGAAATTTAGAGAGAGTGCTCGCCATATGGGGGTGGAGGGGAGCTATATGGCAAATATGCAGTGTTCCTCGGCAGCCAATTCCAAGCTGAAACTCAGTTCCCTTGTTCTATTTCCATCAAGCCGAGTCTGAGCCTCCTGGTGTTTTGCTCAGCCTTCTCTCCCACTCTTCTTCCTCACTTACCGCTTCTCTCTTCTACCCACATCTCACAATAATTTCTGATGCAGAATGATTTGGGCAATCTTTTTGTTGTTTCTTCTCAACCCATTGGGCCTCAACTACCACCCCTAAGGCATCTCTCAGGATAACATTCTAAACAGCAATGCCTTCCCCCCAAGAACTCTTGTGTCTGTTTGCAAAAGAGCCATTTTTTATTCTTCCACTACATTTCTCTGTATAGTGTATATATGTTTGTTCAGCAAACATATCAATTCACTATGGACTGTTGTCATAACATCTTATATAAAAGAACACCTTGAGCCGGGTGTGGTAGTGCATCCCTATAGTCCCAGTAGTTGGGAGGCTGAGACAGGAGGTTCGAGGCCAGCCTCAGCAACTTACAGTGAGGCCCTCTGCAACTTAGTGAGACCCTGTTTCAAAATAAAAAAATAAAATAGGGCTGGGGGTGTAGCTCAGAGGTAGAATGCGCCTGGGATCCATCCCCAGTACCGCAAAATAAATAAATAATAAGAGCACACCTTTAGCTAGATGGTACCCATCAACATGTATGGTCACCCAGTGTTCAGGTTGGGACAATCAAACTAAGTAATATTTTGACAGCACTATGTCTGAATGGGATGCTTTTAAATAACAGCAAATATTAAGGGCTCTGAAACTTCTAAAACTCCAAAGAGATTTCCTCTTTTGGAAAGATTTGAATTCATTCTTCCCATCAAATATTTGTCAAGAGCTGACTTTGGGTCCGGCATTGTGATAAGTCCTAGGGACTGAGTGGAGAAGGAAAGAGTTGAACCCCCTGCTCCCCTGCTTCTATGCCAGTGGGAGATGCAGTCGGCAGGAAGACAGTAGGTAATTACACATTGTGCCAAGTTCTATTACAAAGTCAACATGGTGAATTGATGGAGGAGTAGGGGTGAAGGGCGGTACTCCTGGGAGGATAGCTTGGGAAGTCCTCATTGAGCCTTGACCTGTTTTCTGAGAGCTAAGTATGAGAAGGAGGTAGTCATGCCAAGAAAAGAGAGACCAGTTAAGAGGTCATTGCAGTAGTCCTGGTAAGAGATAATGATGGCTTGAATAAGGGAAGTGGCCTTGGAGAGAGAAGGAAGCAGATGTAATTAATCAAGATATATTTTGGAGATAGATGCCAGGCATGGTGGTACATGGCTGCAATCTCAGCTACCAGGGAGGCTGAAGCAGGAGGATGGCAAGTTTGGGGCCTGTCTAGGCAATTTATCAAAACCTTATCACAAAATAAAAAGGGCTGGGGGTGTAGCTTGGTAGTAGAGCACGTGGCTAGCATGTATGCAGCCTTGAGTTCAATCCTCAGTACTGCATAAATAAATAATAAATAAATAAATGATAAATAAATAAAAAATTTGGAAGGTAGAACTGGAGTAGCATTTGGTGATGGGTATATATATGACAAAGTAAAAGAATCAGAGATAACTTCTATGTGTGTAGCATATGCCAGATAGTTCATTTTGACACTAAGATGGAAAAGACCAGAGAGAGAGGTGTGGCTGGGGAAATCTAGCATTCCATTTTGGACCTATAAGTTGAAGATGCCTCTTGGACATTCAGATGGGGATATTGGATCTATGAATCTAGAGTTCTGGGGAAAAGTTAGGGCTGGAAATGTATATTTGGAGTAATTAGCACACAGATGCTATTTCAAGCCACCGAATGGACCAGGCTCTCCTAGGGAATGAGTTCTGCTTAGAGAAGAGAACCCAGGACTGAGCATTGAAGCACTCCAACATTTAGAGGTCAGGTAGAGAAAAGGACTGAGAAGGAGCAGCTAGTGAGGAGGATAAAGTCAAGACATTGGGTTCCTCAAAGGTTCCTCAAGAAAGAGTTGGTCAACAATGAAGTTAGGGACAGACAGCCATGTCCAGGATGGATTGCATACCCAGATCAAGAGTCTCCCCGGTCTCAGCCTGAAGACACAGGTTTCTAACACCTACCCTTTCAGACTGTATGAAGAGGCAGTGGAGCCAGGCGTTCAGCATGTGTTATGGTTCTGCTAGGCTTGTGACTGAACATGTAGTCGTAGGCCGTAAACAAGTGGCTCTGAGCTGCCTCTCTGTTGGCATGAATTTGTTGGCTGATTCTTCGTAGATAATTCCAAAAGATCTTTGTGATGAGAACAAAGTGTAAAAGCGCGATTATAAAATTAGTGTGGGGGGTTCACAATGTCTGCGGTACGAGCAGGGTTATCTTTGGTGATTTGCACCCAATTTTTTTTTTTTTGTGGTACCGGGGATTGAAGGCAGGGGCGTTCTACCTCCACGCTACACCCCCGACCCTATTTTTTTATTCTTTATTTTGAAACCGGGTCTCACAAAGTTGCGGAGGGCCTCACTAAGTAGAGAGAGAGAGACAGGGAGAGAAAGAGAGAGAGAGAGAGAGAGAGAGAGAGAAAGCTGAGGCTGGCCGCGAACCCGGATCCTCCAGTCTCCGCCTCCCAAAGTACTGGGATTACAAGCGTGCGCCACCACGCCCGGCTTGCACCCAATGTTTTTTGCAGAGGCTTCGATCATTAGGACTACCGAGCGGTGCCTCTTTGTCCCAAAGCCCCTGACGGGCAAGTCCAGTTTCACACTGAAAGTAGAAGCATCAATGGAAAGAAATACAACTTTTCACTTCAGTCTTACTATAAACAGCGACGACATTCTAGAGAGTTCCCTTGATGGCTAGTGCTGTGTCAGTGGAGGACACGGCCATTCCGAGGCCGGCCGGCATGCCATAGTGCATGTGCTGACAGACAACTTTGACACAGTCATTTTGATGCCAGGAACATCTCAATGTGGCTGCCTTCATGTGGCTGTTTTGATATGGGAACATTTTTGACTGCCTAAAAACAAACCAATAGACTTTCTGCTTAGAAAAAAAAAGATAGCACCAAGTGATGTTCACCTCACCTACTTCCTGAGCCTCCTCCCATCTCCATGGATGCCAGACTGCAGGTATAGACTGTGCAAACACTGAAAGGAAAAATATCACCATCGGGGAGGGCAGAAACCAGAATGGCGGACCTGACTCGTCAACACAACTTAAAGAAAGAGAAAGAGGATTCTAGCAAAGCCTGACTCTGTACTTGATTTGTACTTGAACCATCCTGACTCAGCCTCTTGAAGAAGTCCTGCAAAACGGACGGGGCTCAAGGAGCCATTCTGAAGGACAAATCTGGTCTCCCTCCCAGGAGCTCCCCAGGGCTGTGTGTGACTCTGCGTTTCTTGGGGGGTTGTTGTTGTTGTTGTTGGTACTGGGGATTGAACCCAGGGGCATACTACCTCTGAGCTACACTCTGAGCCCTGTTTTATTTTTTATTTTGAAGCAGGGTTTCTCTCTTTTTTTTTTTTTTGGTTTTACAATTTACTACTTTATATTTATTTATTTGTTTTTTTTTTTTTTGGTACATGGTAATCATACATCTTGCTGCAGTGCAGGGTGATAGAGGCTTACATGCACACAGCACTCGCTGAGCCTCCCCCAGTTCCCACCCCACTCCTCTCCCTCCCCACCTTCCCCTGCTCCATACAGTTATTGGCATTGGTAAGTTTGTGTCTGTACATCATGTCCGTTGAAGTGTTTCCCTCTTCATGTCTTCCTCCCCCCTCCCGTCTCCCTCAATTAGGTCCCTCCTTCACTCCACTAAGGTTTCTCCTCCTTTGTCTGGAGCCCCTCCAGTGTCTCGATTTCTCCCTTTCCACATATGAGGGAGAACATCCCACCTTTCACTTGTTGTGACTGACTAATCTCACTTAGTATAATATTCTCCAGTTCCATCCATTTCCCTGAAAATGACATATTTTTTCTTCTTTATGGTTGAGTAGAATTCCATTATGTGTATAGCCCATAATTTTATAATCCATTCATCTGTTGATGGACATCTCGGCTGGTCCCATAGTTTGACGATTATGAATTGTGCAGCTATAAACATAGATATGCATGCATTACTATGGTAGTCTGGTTTCAATTATTTTGGGTAGATACCCAGGAGTGGTATTGGTGGGTCATATGGTAGGTTCATTCCCATTCTGAGGACCCTCCACACTGTTTTCCAAAGTGGTTGCACTAATTTGCAATCCCACCACCAATGTATCAGAATTCCTACTTCTCCACATCCTCGCCAGCATTTATTATTGTTTGTGTTTTTAATGATTGCCATTCTAATTAGGGTAAGGTGAAATCTCAGGGAAGTTTTGATTTGCATCTCTCTGATTGCTAATGATGTTAAACATTTTTTCATATGTTTACTAGCCATTTGTATTTCTTCTTTTGTGAAGTGTCTATTTAGTTCACTTGCCCATTTTTTTTATTGGGTTATTTGTTTTTTGGCAGCAAGTGAAGCAGGGTTTCTCTAAGTCGATGAGGGTCTCACTAAATTGCTGAGACTAGTCTCGAACTTTCAATCCTCTTGTCTCAGCCTCCTATGTACTGGGATTACAGGTGTGTGCCATCATGTCCATCTGGCTGGGCATTTCTCTGATAGGACGTGTACCACTAAATGAAGGACAGTACCACTGAGCAGGGAGATCAACAGAGTCACAGCACAGCACACCCAAATAGGAAGCAGCAACCCCAGGCTGCCAAGTTATAAATGTGAGCCTGAAGGAATCAAATGGTTGTGTTGTGAATTGATCCAGGGTTGATGTCTTGTCATTCAGGTATGACGAGGGCAAAGAAAATGAAATGCAGGGTCTCATCATCCCCCACTCATATCAGGGATCTCAGTGTTCTATCTTGTTGCCCCCCTATAGTTGAACAGAGAATACAAACTGACTTCCTGGAATGCAAATTCTTCTTCTCTCTAATAATTTTCTCTTTAAGCAACAATAGAACCAAAACACTTATTCTGGGAAGTCCCATAAATCATTAATAAGATTAATGGGTTAATTTCTCCAGTACTAGGTGTTCATATTACTTATGCTCATGAAATAAAATATTAAATATTTTCAAAAAGATGAATCTCTGCCTATTTCTGTCACCATCTCATCTTTGAAGATTTGAAATGTCATTTAATTAAATTTTAAAATGTTCATGGAGAGTATTGAATGAGATGCAATATGAAAATCTCTACAGTGCACGTGATTTGTTTCCTGGAAATATGAATTTCCCTTCTCCCCAAACCCATTTACTTTATCTTTCATTGTAAGAATTTCCTATCTTGTTTTAGTCTCAATACTTTCCAAATACTCTGATTTTCATTTTGGTCAGCAAATACATATTAAATGCTACTAGGTACCAATCATTTTGCTAGGTACTACTGGGAACAAATATATAGATATGAAAAAGAAATAGCTCCTGCAGTCAGGAAATACACTGGGGGAGATAGCTTTGACTATTGTATTAACAAAATATGAAACAAATAGAGGTATTGCCGGGTACTTTTCTCATGCATGTAAATACCATCTGATAGGGCTGGGCTGTAGCTCAGTGGTAAAGCATTTGCTTAGCAAGCCCTGGGGTAGATCCCAGTACCACATTAAAAAAAGAAATAAGAACAACAAGAAACCACATTTACTTGGCTAGGATTGTAGCTCCATGATAGAGCACTAGACTAGCATGCGTAAGACCCTGGGTTCAATCCCCAGCTCCTCAAAAATAAATTTTAAAAAAATCTGATAAATATCAGGTGCCATAAGCCAAAAAGATCAAAATTATTTGGGCCTACAAAGGCTGGAGGAGTTTAACCCTATTAGAAGAAGGGAAGGGAAAAGGACTTTCAACTATAGATCACTTACTCCCTGATAAACACTTTCCTGTATCTTATCTCATTTAATCCTCCTAACAGCCCTATTTATAAAGGAGAAAAGAACAGCTCAGCCACATTAAGAAACTTGGCTACGTGCGCGCAGCTGTGGTGTGGGTTATGGCTAAAGTAGGAGAATTGGCAGTTTCTGGTTTGAACAGGTCAGTAATGTTTCAATGGATGACTTTGGGTTACGAAGATTTTATAAACAGAAGGTAAAACAAACAGTAAACAGAGTCGATCCAGATCCACCACAGAGCAACTTAGTGGGCACTTGGTACATGATGACTATTTGTAAATGTAACTTTATAAAGCCTGGCAAGTTATTAATGAAAGTCACGAAAAGGGACAAATACAACAAATACAAATAGAATGTTTTATTTTCAAAATGACCATACCTATCCTTTAGCTCCATGAAACCAGAAAGTTACCTTTTCCTCCAATGAGAAAAAAATTAATAATAAGCCAGGTGTGGTGGTGCATGCCTGAAATCCCAGTATTTGGGAGGCTGAGACAGGCGGATCACAGGTTTGAGACCCACCTCAGCAACTTAGTGAGACTCTCATCAACCTAGCAGGATCCTGTTTCAAAACAAAAATTAAGAGAGCTGGGGTTATAGCTTGGAGAGAATAGCCCTGGGTTCAATCCCAAGTACCAATATATATCTATATATTAATAATACCAAGATTTATTAAACTTTTACAACTGCTAAGCTCTCTACTAAATGCATGTGCTCTACATACATACATGTAGAGTTGAGGTTGAAATCGTGGACTTAGAACCAGGTTGAGAGGGTTCAAATCTTGGTCTCCTCACCTCCTCCATTTCCCTTTTCCTCTTCCCTCTCCCCTCTGCCCTCTTCCCCTCCTCTCTTCTCTCTCAGATCCGCTCTGACAGAAACCTGCTACCATGTCCTGAGCATCCCTCCAGAGTCCTCCTGTTAACGGCCATGCACATCAGCAGGGAAGCTGACCCTCCAGCTCCAAGCAGCCTGCAGATGACAGCAGCGTCGTGCGCGACCCTGAGCCCCACCAGCTCGGGGTTAAGGCACTCTCAGGCTCTGGACCCCGCAAATAATTTGGAAAAAAATTTTGACTGCTAAGATTTGGAGTAAATTGTTAGAAATAGATAACTAATAGAGTGTTCCCTTTGCTGAACTCTTCCTTATTCTTATGGCTTGGTTCTGATTAGTCTGGACTTCTCTCCAGTGACTCCACCCCTTACACACACACACACACACACACACACACACACACACACACACACACACACCCTTCTCTTTTCTACACTTTAGAGACAATCTGTTGTCCCAGAGACAATCCCCCTCTTGCTATAGGTTTCAGCTACGTTGCCTGGCGCAATCCTCTCCATGGTGTAGGGGTTCCCAAATTAGGGCGACTCCTTAGACTCCTCTTCTTCTCACTTGTCCCATTTAACCCCATCCACTCCTCTCGACTTCTCTTCTTTGCCCCATTCCTCTTCAAGGAATAGATTACAAAGAACAGATTCAAGAAGGGAATTAGTTAATAAATTGAAAGTTACCAAATCAAGGCTGGGTGTGGTGGTCCATGCCTGTAGTCCCAGCTATTCAGGAGGCTGAGGCAGGAGGAGCCCGGGAGTTGGAGGCCAGCCTGGGCAACACAGTGAGATTCCATCTCAAAAAAAAAAAAAGTTAATATATAAAAAAGCTATTCAACCAAATACTCTATTTCCTTTAATAATCCTAACTCTTTTTGGTGTGTGGTGCTGGGGATTGAAACCAGGGGTGTTCTACCTCTGAGCTACACCCCTAGCCCTATTTTTTTTTTTTGAAACAGGGTTTCACTAAATTGCAGAAAGCATTGTTAAGTTGCTGAGCCTGGCCATAAACCTGCGATTCTTCTGTCTCAGCCTCCTGAGTACTGGGATTATAGTCCTGAGTCCCCACCCCAAACCAGCAAGAACCTCTTGTCTACAAAATCCCTATTTGCCTTAGATCATATGGCTGGTCGTTAGACCAACTGGAATAGAATTCCAAATTTAACTGACTCTGAAGCTTGGGCTTCTTTTTAGCAATTCCGCCTCCTTATGCCAGTTATACCAAGATTGCAATTATTAGAATATAATGAAAAGACAAGATCGTATAGTCTATGTATCCACTGTGGATACAGCACTTATAATGAATCATTAATAAACAATTCCAAAAAATATCTATTTATGCTATGCTAAGTAGCTGACATATCTACACATGTTTCAAACTTATTTGTGGAGAAGGATAAAGTACTTTGCCAGTTGAGCTCCTGGGTGTCATGCAAAGCAGGGAATTTGGTTAAAAGTGTACATCCCAGTGGGGGAGGTTCTCTGACTTTATCCCTGACCCAGCTGGGCCCCTGAAACATGTCCCCTTTCATCCTCCAAAGCAGCTCTCTCACACTCTCCCTTCTGTGCAAATCTTCAGACAGCCCTCCCTCCCACCCACCCGCATCACGTCCTCTTCACTCAGCAAATGACCCAACACCACTGAGAGGGGAAGAACTGGTCACCTGATGACAGCAACCTCGACCTCCCACTGGCCCAAGGCCTGGCCTCCCACCAGACCACGACGTGGTCCTCTTAGCAGTGAACCCCTGCCTGTTCTTTGGATCCCAACCCTCCCACTGTCTCTGTCAATTTGTCCCTCTCTCTTCCCTCCCCACTTTCTCCTCCCCTACTAAATCCTTTTATCCGTATTTAAAATACTCAAGTGTCTGCTTCACAAATAAAAGGAAAACAAACAAAAGTTGTCCAGTGGTCCCTGCCTTTTCTCTCCATTCCCCTTCTCAGTCACGGTCTTCTGGAATTGTCTACACTTGGCCTATTTCCTTAACTCCCATTCACTCCTCACCCCACCACATCTCAGCTTAGGCCACCAACACACCTCTCAATCTGCTGTCACCAAGGGCACCGATGAGCTCCTGAATGCAGAATCCTAGGGACATTGCTCACTCCACTGATTTCTTCCCTTTTAGTGTTTGACACTGCTGTTCACTATCTCTGGAAATGCTCTCTTTGAACTGGGCATGGTGGTGCGCTCCTGTAACCCCAGTACTTGGGAGGCTGAGACAGGAGGATTCCAGGTTCAAGGCCAGAAGTACATGGTAACTTAGCGAGATGCTGTTTCAAAAGAAAAAATAAGCCGGGTGTGGTGGTACACGCTTGTAATCCCAGTACTTGGGAGGCAGAGACCGGAGGATCCAGGTTCACGGCCAGCCTCAGCTACTTAGTGAGGCCCTCCGCAACTTCATGAGACCCGGTTTCAGAATAAAGTATAAAAAATAGGGCCGGGGGTGTAGCGCGGAGGTAGAACGCCCCTGGGTTCAATCCCCGGTACTGCAAAAAATAAATAAATAAATAAATAAAAAATAAGATAGAGCTGGGGGTGTAGCTCAGAGGTAGAATGCCCCTGGGTTCAATC
>PVJS01038845.1:0-19187 GCA_004027185.1 Glis glis
AAGGTTACAATATAAAAACAGTAGATAGCTGTGCTCACAAGGGACTTGGAATCTAAAACTAATGGGAACTTGGCCATTGACTTATCCATCAGTTCATGAGCACATCAGGTATGTGGGACAAGGTCCCTTTTGCTGGGAAGGTCCCAGAAATACTATTATAATTTTAACTGACTTATTTTATAGCAATATTAATATAACTCACAGTTTAATTGCTGTTTGGTGTAATACTAGTGTAATTGCTAAGATTAATTCAGTGATTTTCACTAAACCTATGCTAATACTGATATCAATGATGAAACTTTCTACAAGATTAAATTAAAATCTCTACAAATGTTCTTCCAATGGAAGCTAATTGGGCAGAAGAGGAAATAGAATTAATCATGAATTAAGTGTTCTGTTTAAATCAATCCATGGACACCCTTCATAACGTTCACAGTTCAGTGACAGAAAGACAGAAAGACGTAACGTGATTGTCAGGTTTCTGCATGATTATGAAAAAGTTTGTGCTGGCATCTTCTGGAATCATTGGCAAGCAGTTTCTTTAAAGTTATACCTACACCTCTTTAATGATATAGACAATTAGTATGATAACAGTTGTTCTTTCTTTAATTCTGTAAATGATGAGGAGGCTATGAGAAGGAACACTCACACTCACGAGTGATTCATACCTACGATGCCTTGACTGAGAACGAGAGGGAAGGCCATAGGAGAGGAGCTGACTGACAGCTGCACCCTAAGGATTCTCTTGTTACCCTGCAGCACATCTGGATGTCAAGATGTTTATGACTCTTCGCCAAGATAAGGCCAGTGACATTTGTGTTGTGCTATCTAGGATCTGAAACATCCCTGGCAAATCCCGAAGTTTCTTTCTTTACTAATGATTAGGCAATTGGCCTAGCAGCTTTGGTAAAGCCTGGTTTGACTTGTTAAGCAGTCCAGCACCCAGTTAAAAAACTAGATGTGTTATTTCAGACAGATCTCATGGACAATTACAAAGGCTTTTTCTGGCATGCCTCACTTGAGAAAGATGTTGCCCCAATGTTAGATTTGTTAGTTATATGGCCAAGGCATGGTAGTTTCTGAAGGACTCAGGTCCCCAGGGCTGGTCATGAGCAGGCTCTTAGCATGTTTGTGTTTTTGGCCCCCATGCTTTCATTCCTGGGCCATTCATCAAAGATGTTGGGTCCAGCTAGGTCCTTTCTTGGCACCTTGGCTAAGCAACAGGAGGAAGGAGGCCTTGAAGACGCTTTGCACCAATCTAACTTAATACTCAGTATTTTTACATTCCTAACATTTCCTTCCCACCCTCTCATCCCCCACTCTGGGGTCCATAAAATAGCCAGAGACTCTTGTTTGCAGCTTGCTCAACAATGAGACAACCCCCACATCTGTGCCGAGTCATCTGACCATTGACCGGTGCCTAGTTACAGGAGGAAAAATGAAACATATGATATTGGTGCTTTCTCAGATTTTAGCCTCTATCATAAGAACTCGGGGTAAAGGCCTCCTCATTCATGTGGGACTTAGTGCTTTCATTGGCTACTCCAACACCTGTAAGCTCAGGTCTGTCTTCTAGTTCAGCTGAGCACTTCACATCTAGAACAGATCTTTTAAATTTATAACTCAGTAATTAAAGGACAGATAATCCAATTAAAGGTTGTACAAAGAACTGAGTAGACTTTTGTAATGGTTTGGATTTAGAATGTCCTCCTAACCCTCACGGAAACAAGGTAGCCATGTTGGAAACGGGGCTTGGTTGCTAAGGAGGGGTTCTGGGGGTGTGGCCTAGGGGACTGTATGCTTCCTCCTCCCCCTGCTTGCTCTCTGGCTTGCCGCCGTCTTGATGTGAGAGCAGAACCTTGTGCTCTCCTCTCTCTGCTTTCTACCACCATGCCCTGAGCTCTACACACCTTCTAACATAGACTGAACCCTCAAATTTCCAAAAACTGTGACCAAATAAGTCTTTCATCTAAGTTGTGTGGTCAGTTGTTTTGGATGATACAGTGAGGATGTTAACCAAGACAACATTTCTCCAAAATAAGATAGACAAATAACCAAAAAGCAGGTGAAAAGAGTCTCAGTATCAGTAAACATGAGAGAAATTCACAACAAAACCAAACCACAGTGAGCTTCGCCACTTCACAACCACGAAGAAGGCTACCATTAAAAAGACAGATAACAAGTATTGGAGAAGCTGTGGAGAAACCGGAACACCCATGCGCTGCTGATGTGGAGTCATAAGTTGCAGCTGCTTTAGAGAACAGTCTGACAATTCCTCATATCATACAATCCAGCAATTCCACCCAAGCTATATGCACAAGAGAGATAAAGTACAATACAATAAAATTAAGGAGAAATAAGAATTTGTTCCCATACAACTCAGGATGGGGCTCTGCCTGTTGGAACTGAGAAGGCATTGGTCCTGTGCCCTGGACCTTTGACCTGTTTTAAAAACAGTTTTCTCCATATTTACTTTTTTTTTTTTGGCAAGGACGTAGGTTCACTGAGTTCTTTATGATGTCACCTCAGAAGTCCATGTTACACCTTTCAAAATTGCTCCACATTTCCTGGATATTCTGTTCTTTTCTACCCCTTCCCTCCTTTTTCCCCCTGTATTCCAGTTTGGAAAGTTTTTTTTTAATTGTTCTATTTTTAGACTCAGTGATTCTTCCACTAGCCATGCCCCCACCTACTTACTAGCGAGCCCATCAAAGACATTCTTCATTTCTGTTACAGTGTTTTAGATTTCTAGCATTTCCTCTTGGTTCCCTCCCCCCTTAGAGTTTCCATCTCTTTGATTACATTACTCATTTGTTCTCCCATGCTATCCACCTTTTTTCCATTAGCGTTCTTAGCATACTAATCATGGATATTTTTAAATCCCAGTCTGATAACTTAGGAATTTCTGCCATATCTGAGTCTAGTTCTGACACTTGCTGTGGCCCATCAGACTGTATTTTTGTTGTTGTTGTTGTTGCCTTTTAGTATATACTGCCATTTTTTTTGTTGTTGTTGAAAGTCTTACGTTACGTATTGGAAAATAGGAACTGAGCTAAATAGTTCTTAGTGTGAGGTCTGTGTTAATCTGGGTAGAATTCGGGTTGTGTTTAATGTTTGTTGTAGCTTTGTGTGCCCAAAGCTTCACATTTCCCTAGTGTCCGTCTTTGTGTCTACCTTTTTAACTTAGGTTTTCCTAAGTACTCCTCCTCCAAGAGAGTTTGGGTCTTATAGATCTGTTCTAACCCATTGCTATTATGTCGGAGCCCTGTTGATGTGGCTGTAATGTAAGATTGGGAGAGAAAACCATTCTATAACCATGGGATTGAATCAGTGTTTTAGTAGACCTGTGTCCCTGGGTATTTATCAGTTATCCCTGCCACCTTAAGTGAGATGCAGGGAAAAAATCTCATGTGGGATAAGGCTTTGGTAAAGATTTATTTTATCCCTGGAGAATAAGCCTTTCTTATGGGGAATGTTTTAGGCATATTTAACAATTGATAGTTTTACTGTTTTTCTTTTCTTTTTTTTTAACCAGAGATAGGAGGGAAATTTTTCCCTGCTCTTCACCATCAGAACCTGGTGAGTTTCCTGGAGATAAAGCAGGGGAGGGTTGTAACACCGGTGCCATCAGGAGTTTCTGTCTCATAGTCGATTCAGATGATCCTCTAGCAATTTATTAAAATTTACATTTAAGTGTTACCACAGTTTGTGGCTCCAGTGCCTTCTGCTCTGGAGGTAAGCACATCTCAGCTGTGACTCTCCACAGTCACTTGTCTGACTAAACTGATGGGTAGAAATTTTCCCTACAACCTCTGTGTATTAGCTGTCTATCACTATAATGAAATACCTGAGGCAATTAATTTGCAAAGTCAAAAGGTTGGTTTGGGCTTATGTTTTGGAGGCTCCAGTCCAGGATCGAGTTGCCCCAATGATTTGAGCCTCTGGCAAGGCAGCATGTCATTCATGGTGACAGTTCATAGCGGAACAAACCACTGACCTTAAGAGCCATGGAGCAAAACCAGAGAGGGAGAGATTGGGGTCCCACAATTTCCTTCAAGAGCCACCTCCAATGACCTAAGCCCCCCCACTAGGCCCCACCTCCCAAAGATTCTACCACCTTCCACTCAAACCACTGGGTACCAATCCTTTGACACATGGACTTTATTTAACCATAACACTCAGTTTTTTGATGGTTCTAAGAAAAGTTTTTTTTTTAGTTCAACTTTTTCTTATAAAGATGACTTCTAAACTCTTCATGTTAGAGATTTCAGAAGACATATCTTAAAGTGTTGGCTATTAGGATGTAACTATTTACTGATTTCCAGCATTAATGCATTATTCTCTTGAAAAACATTCCCTCCCATTTAGGTTTTGTTGTTGTTGTTGTTGTAGGTGGCTGATGTGGTCTTTCCTGTCACCACAGGCAAAATGGGCTTCAGTTAAGAACTTGACGCTGACGTCAAGGGTGTTTGAATTCTGGCTCTACTTTTTCAAAGGTGTTTTAGAAAGCAATGTCATCTTGCTGTTCCTTAGTTTCTTTATCTATTTATCTATAAAATATGTTCATAATCATTACTTTCTCTCAAAGGGCAGATTAGTTATCTTAACACATACAAACATCTTAAAATAATGCTTGGTACAAAACAAGTACTTACGGAATACTGGTTACTATGTTAGCTTTTCATCACCTGACATACACAACCTAAAGGAGGAAAGATTTATTTTTTATTTTTCTTAATTTTTAAAACGTATTTTTATTTTTAATTGACATAGAGAAATTGTACATATTTATGATGCACAGTGTGGCATTTCAGTACATGTATGTAATATGTAATGATCATATCGCAGTAATTGGCATATTTTTCACCTTAGACACTTATTACTACCAGCTATTTAGAAATATTCAATTCATTGTTGACCACCATAGTTATCCTAGTGTGCTGTACAGCATTATGTGATGTCTCCTATCCACCTGTACCCATTAACCATCCTCTTCCATTCTCTTCTCCCTCACCCCCTTTCTAGGCTCTGCTAACCACTATTTTATTTTCTACTTCTACAAAAATCAACTTTTTAGTTCCCACATGTGAGTGGCAGCATGTGGTATTTGTGAAAGATGTATTTTGAATCATGGTTTCCAATGTTTGAATCCATGGTGAGCTGGCTCTGTTGCTTTGGTCCTGAGATAAGACAGAACATCATGGCGGAAGGGCCTGGGAGGAAAGCTATCTAGGAAGCAGAGAGGCAGGGGAGGAGGGGGTCTGGGATGAGAAATACCCTTCTAGGTCATGCCCCAGTGACCTATTTCCTCCAATCATGCCTTGCTGCTTAGAGGTTCCACCATCTCCCAGCAGTCCATTCAGCTATGAATAGATTAATCCACTGATGAGATTACGTCCTCATGATCCAATCACATCCCCACAGCCCCGCCTCTGGACATCGCTGCATTGGGACCAAGCCTTCAACATATGACAGTCTGGGAGATATTTAAGATCCAAACCATATAATTTACTATTAAATTGCCCAGAGGTGTGGGTGTGAGATTATTAGCATATTTTTAAGATGCCTCACTACTTTTTATTTATTTATTTTATTTTTTAGTACTGGGGAATGAACCCAGTGGCAGTCTACCTCCAACCTATAACCCCATCCCTTTTTATTTTGAAACAGGGTCTCACTAAGTTGCTAAGACTAGCCTTGAACCTGTGATCCTCCTGCCTGAGCCTCCCAAGTACTGAGATTAGAGGCGTGGACCACTGCACCCCACTCTCAGCACTTCTTTAAAGTTTAGAGACCAGCTCAGATGGGAACTGATGGAAGTCACCAGGCCATTTCAAGTCATGAGGCCAGGCTATAGCAAAGGGTTTTCTAATTAAGAGACACGCCTTTGTTCCTGACAACATAGGGCAATGGTCCAACAGCTTTGTTTTGTTTTGTTGAAATTATTGTGCGTTTGAAGAATTATCTTCATGGATAGTTTATGGATTCTGGAAAACTCCCCATACAAAAAAAAAAAAGACTCTTTGATCTACAAGTGTTTGTTTCTCATTTTAAAAACAAAACAAAAGAAAAAATCACCACCGCCACCAAAAAATGAATATAAAACTCCAAAGTAATAGTTCTGAGGTGCTTTGAAGGTCCATCCTTCTCCCTAGAACACATCTCACTGTTGTGATAAACATAACTGCATTGCCACGGCTGAGAATGTGACACAGGTCCCCCAACAGAAATGGAGATGTCATGAAAAGAGTGATAGAGGACTCTGTTCTGAGCGGATCGTTTGGTTTCATATTGACTTTTTATTGTCCATGCCAAGACTGTCTACGATCAAATATGAGGTGGAAAAAAAAAGCTCATCTTTAACGGATCCAATTGTTCTTATTGCTTTTCTCACCAATTTCATCCAACCTTGTAGCTTCCAGTATTATCATTAGCAAAATTAATAAGTGCTCATCAGATGCATGGGAAAGTGTGGGAAATTCATATTACCTCGAGGGAATGCAAGTGTTTACTCAGGAATTTTCAGAGTGAATGGAGGTTATCTACGCTGAATATGACAGAGTTCTGGTCTGTAGAATGTGATAAAAAGATACAAATCATTTCCAGATGTAGCTCCCAAGTCATCCTATAAGATATTCCATGTTCTCCCTCTTCCTGTCTGTAAAACCAAAGCTGAAGGGCTGCTGTAAGACAGAGCCACAATGTGGAAAGAGACTGGCCTCTCTATTACCTCTTGGCAGAGTGTCCCTCCCCCAAGAGCAACCAGAGAGCTACCTGATCAAGAAAATCCTCAGTAGATTGTGTGTGATCAGGAAATAGATTTTATTATGTTAACTCTCAAGGTTTTATAGTTTTTAAATAGCAGTTATCATTAAATAATATAGAAAGAATGACATCTCAAGGAGTTTATTCTAGGTGACATGGCACTCTGTGCCAACACTGGAACTAGAAGTTTCTGACACCTAGTTTGATGTCCATTATTTTTACTATATTTCTCTTACTATTCAATCTCGCTTTATTATAAAAAAGTAAAAACACCTAAACATTAGAAACACTGAGAGGTTTAATAAATGGTAATTATACTCCATTACTTCCTCTCTGCATTCAAAACCCCAAATGACTGAATTACAAGATGCTCATTCCTTCTGGAACTTGCTACAGCTTATCCCAACACCATTTCTGAAATTGTGAATTCCAAGAGGTATGGCTAAAAGTTTGGGTAGATACTTGGACATTAGGCAATTACTCCGAGTTAAGCCATAATAGTTACCACTAAGTCTCTTTATGAACTAAGTCAGTGGTCAAATCTCCCTTTGGAATAAAAATGATAGTCATATGAGATTGTGAATATTTTTAATTCCATTTAATACCCCGTCCATGCCCACGAGATGAGTTGGACAGCTAAAGGTATCTGACTAACGGAAATGACTTGGGGCCAAAGTAAACTGTCAAAACGAGGCTAAATTTAGCTTTGCAACAAAGCAGATGCAAATCTCAGTAGGTTTTTCGCCATCAGCTAAGAAAACAACAAGACATCTGTGTCCCCCAGAAGCATTTGAAAGGTTGATGACAGGGCAAGGTTTGTAACCTGTTTCCTCTAAGCAGCAAGTCTGAGATCAGTTCCAGTAAAAGTTGAAGGTTACTTGAAGAAGTCTGACCTGCTTCACACTGAGCGCAAGACGTCTTCCCAAGCAAAGCTCTCTCGCTTGGTGACTCTGAGAATGCACGGTTTGTTTAAATCATAGAACACGACAGCCTCTGGGGACCATGCTGTCACCCCAGATGCTCCAGTGAGCACATGAAGACTGTCAGGGGTAGGAAGAGTCATTTTCTTTCCCAACTCTTTGTTCCTGCACAGGGAACTATTTGCATGAAGTGACTCAATCAAAAGCAAGCTGATTTGTCTGTTATGAAATCCTACATTCTTCCACAGTGAGGAGGAAGAGAAAATAAAGCAAAGGGGGAGAGCATTTGTATCTTACAAACAAACAAAAGAATTACCTTTTTTCCCTGTAAACTTTTCCTTAGGAAGTTGCTGGGAACACGGAGCTGTGAGGAGCTGCATTTCTGTCGTGACTGTTGGGTTTTGCATTTTGAGAAACTATCCACCCTCGTTCTGATTCCTTATTTTTCTTTTTCAACATTTGTAAAATAATTGCATAAAATGGCTTCAAAAAATCTTTCCAGAGTTCTCTGCCAAGAATCTCTGAGCAACTTTCCCCACTGCTGTTTTCCTACAGGTCTTTCTTCAGAGCTGAGGAGTTCCAGGGTTGCCCTATGATGGGACCAGGCCCGCCATAGCATGGACGGGGTATTAAATGCAATTAAGAATATTCACAATCTCATGTGGTTCTTGAGATGCATTCATTGACAAAATGTTGGTATTTATATAAAACTAAATATTCTGACTTTGATTCCTTTGGAAAGATGCCCAGGAGTGGTCTAGCTGGGTCATATGGTGGTTCCATTCCCAGTCTTCTGAGCAACCTCCACACTGATCTCCATAGTGTGTGTACTAATTTGCAATCCCACCCACAGTGTCTAAGCGTTCCTATGTCCCCATATCCTAGCCAGCATTTATTATTGGAAGCTAGAGAGAAATTGGGGAACAAAAGGGACTTCAGATAAATGAGGGGAGATAGGATAGAGGAAGGGGATTTAGGGAGGGGAAAAGATAGAAGATAGAAGCATTCAAATAATGCTATGTACATATATGAAGATATCAATACAAATTTCCATAATATATACAGGGAGGGGGAGGGAATGGGGTGAGATCTAGAGGAAACACACCAAGTGCTATATGCGTGCATATTTCTATCACTCGGAACCTCATTCTGATGTGCAATTACAATGCACCAATAAAAGTATATTAAAAGCTAAATATAATATATACCACATCATTCCATATGGTAATTGTCTAAATAGAAAATGTCTATGTAAATATAAAAAGTACAAAAATCTCATCATAAGATATATTCTAATATGAGCCTGGGGCAAGCGATTTAGAATAGAATAGATAATACAGTGTGTGTGTGTGTATATATATATATGTGTGTATATATATATATATATATATGTATATATATACATTATATATACATTTTACATATATATATATAAAATGCACACAGGGAGATAATAAGGTAATAACCTATATTAATAACCTGTATGTTTTATACTCTGTTAAAAGTAAAGGATATCCTCATCCCGTCCCCAGAGGCTAGGAGGGATTGTGCTACCAATGCCCTTTTACTGCTGACGATCAGACTGACTTTGGGCCTTGACCTAAAGGGCAGTGGCCCTCGCCTATCAACTAAGGAAGCAACCTTAGTTGGGGCAACCAGAAACCCAGAGGAAAGCCACGCCTGTCCTTCAAGAGAAAACAGACCATGAATGACATGATGGACTTTCTCCCATAGCCATTGTCTTTTTTTTTTCCCTTTGTGTAATTATTCAGATCTAGGCGGTCCCCAACTCGCAAGTTCACAGAGTTCATTTATCTAGAGATTGGCTGGAACTCAGAACATTATGTCCCATTAACTCAGTGTTATGCTGTTGGTTACTGAGGTTGATGGATCTTTCTTCTGCAACAGCTCCTCCCTTTTTCTACTGCAGACAGGACCCGCTTCCTCCTGGTGGATTCCATAGACTGCCTCCATACTCTTTGGCCTCAGCTGGGTAGTCAAAGTTCCCTGACAGTTCAAGTTGGGGCGGTCACAGCAGCTCCCCCCCAGTCACAGTGATCCACCCACATGGTGGGCAGGTGGCCTAAGCTGAGCTCAGCTAATTGGAACTGGGGGAGGATCCCCAATGTCTCTGGTGTGAAGCTATGAGGTTGGGAATCCACTGCTGTCAGAGTCCCCCGCCCTGTGTGAGGGCCCTGGCTTATCATTAAGGAAGAAGAGAGCTTACAGGCCAAGAGAAACAGAGATTAGAGAGGAAGAAAGAGGGAGGGTGCTGGTCACCTTGGGTCCCTGGTTCCTGCTGCCTAAAGACCAGAAGAACTTTGAACCCCATTTTCCAAGGTTCAAGTTCAACTGAGTGTGGAAGCCCACAGTAGTCTTAAAACGAAATCAAACAAAAATTATCTCCCTTCTCCATAATTTTTTTCCTCAAGTCTATTTTAATTATATTTCTGCCTCTTATGATCAGGTGTGCTACTTACAATGATTTCTCAGTATTGAGTGCTTTCTCAGGCCAGAATTGAGAAGCTTATATTGTCTGCAGTGTAAGGAGGCTAACCACTCATGGCTGACTGGGGACCCTCTCCTTCCTTGTTCTTCTTATCTGCTTCCAGCAAGGTTTCAGCAAGATCAGATAACCTCAAGAGAAAAGGTTCAGGCCTAGGGCTTTGCTGTAACCATAGTGCTGTTTTCTGAGAAAGGAAAATACAGAGTCACAGAATTCTTCCCATGGTCTAGGGCCCTGGAGGCAAGTCAAGGGCCCCAAAGACCTCCGAAATTGTGCTGGCTGTTGACAACATAGAATGTATGAAGGGACATGTATAGCCGTGTGAGCCACTGAGATGGTCATGAACCTCAGTCATCCGAGGAGGGCTTCCCGCACACTCATGTGCTCATTTGTATTTGTTTGTTTCTTAACAGCTGAGTCATCTCAATATTGGGAAAAAAATTAAAAAAACATTGCTCAAAATAGCAATTGCTTTGTGGCGATGGTGGTGATTTCTAGTCAATATTTCTTAGGTTCGTTTGTGTTAGAGGAGAGCATTCCTCATTTCTTGAAAAGTATGAATCCTCCCAGGTTCTGGGATAATTTTGCCACACTCTAAAATAGCTTATTTCTATTACTTTTAAATCACAGATGTTTATCTTATGTGTATGCATTTTCATCTCAGAGTTCTCCTGTAATCACACACACACACACACACACACACACACACACACACACATAAACACATTCCTATTTCATTTCCCTTTCAGCCATGGTCTCAGTGTTCCTTAGTGTAACCACTCAAACATATATACCTGCACATGGTTGGGGAAAGTGAAGAGTGGCTAAAGAGAAGAGGACGCCTTCGTCTCCACTTGTTCTGATTCTCTAGCCCTGGGATGGTTTCTCTTCGTTCCGTTGAGAGGTGTATTCATTCATTTAATAAATACTCTTAGTACCTGTTGTGTGTGAGACACCACCTTACAGGAATCTAGGAATTCAAGGATTAGTAGAGTCCTTAGCAATAAGCTCCCAGCTCATGGACAGGCTGCCACATACCAGGTAACTTTAATAATTACAATAGATGGTTTGAGCGTACAGAGGATGGGCACTTAACTCTGTCTGAAGAGGCTGGAGTGCTTCCTAGAGAAGGCAATAATCTAACTGCAACAGAGAGGGTGAGTGGAATTAACTTGGGAAAGGCTGTGGGTGTGGAAGGATCTGAGGATAAGAGGTAGTGGCTGAGAGGAGGCCCAAGGGGAGTGTATTTAGGGATGGGATACAGCAGGGAGGAGGTAACATAGTACACAAAGTGATCCTCAAGCCATTCTGTGTTGCAGAAGTGTTAAGTGTGACATAGTTGAATAGTTGATATCTGGAGCAGGGAATTAGAGAGAGAGAGAGAGAGAGAGAGAGAGAGAGAGAGAGAATACACGAGAACAGATGATGGAGGGCTTTGTGCGCCATTTCATTGTGTTGGGGATTTTTCTTGGTTGATAGAGAACCACAAAGAGGCTTACATAGAGCAGTGGCATGGACCACTTGCTATTTAGATTAATGGCTGTAGCATCAGGGTTGAGAATGGATCCGAGTAAGATGTTGGAACTTCACGTCTACACTTGAGGAGGGCTTAGCTGCTCTCATTCAGAAGAAGTCCAATGATTGTTATGAAAGAGCCAAAGTATATGAACACAGAGTTTACAAAAAGAGAGGCACAAATGATTTTCAACTTATTTATTAAACTCAATCTCATTCATAAAAAGATAAAAGAAAATTAAAATTCCAATGAGTCATTAATTTTACCTGTTGGCAGAGATTAAAAAAATCTATGAACATTCTGTGATTTTTGAGAGTATGAAAATAGGAACCTTTTTGAATTTTTGACAAACTTTTAAATTGGTAAACTCTATATATAGAAAAACATAGATCTATGAATATGCAGTACATATATACTCTGAACCATAATTCCATTTCTATGAGTTAAACTATGATATATTTGCAGATACACTTGAAAGTGATTATATACAAGGTTCCCATTGCAATATATTATTTGTAAAAGCACAAGTTCAAAAATATATTAAGGAGCATAAGGAATAGCAGATAATGTGTGTAGGAAATAGAATACTATCCCCCACTAAAAAGGAAATTTGCATGAAAGAAGTGATACACCAGACTTTGTATCATGTGGTGATGTATGGATGGAAGAAAACATACATGAGTGTGCATAGAATATTCTGGAAGAATGCTTACGAAATTGATATAGGGGTGCCTCTGGTGAGGGGCAAATATAGTAGGGCCTCAGAGATAGGGCTGACTTATTTTTTGTAGTATAACTTTTTGTATTCTTAAAATGGGTGCCACATGCATGTATTGTTAAGTCAAGGAAGGAAAAGAAGCAGGGAGAGGGGGAGGGAGGAAGGAAGGCAGAAAGGAAAGAAGGAAAAAGAAGGAAGAAATAAAGGAAATTAGAAGAAATGACATATAAACTAAAATTTTTCCTCCTCTAAAGGGATTGAATTTATGCCCTACCAGAAGTCAGGATATGAGCCCCAGAATCCATATGAAAGAGAGACAGAGAACATGAGACACCCCTTCCCACTCTGACCCCCAAAGTGCTACAGCCCCAGACACTCCATGGGTTAGAGAAAGACTATGGCGTCTTCTCTCAGTCTGAACTTGAAATAGAAAATAGCCAAATTATGGAACCAGCCTAGGTGTCCATCAACAGATGAATGGGTTACAAAATTGTGGGATATATACACAGTGGAATTCTACTCAGCCATAAAGAACAAGGAAATTATGTCCTTTGCAGGAAAATGGATGGAACTAGAGAATATTATACTGAGATTAGTCAGTCACAAAAAGTGAAAGGTCAGATATTTTCCCTCCTATGTGGAAACTAGGGAGAAATTGGGACACAAAGGGGACTCTAGACAAAGGAAGAGAAACCCTAGTGGAGTGATGGAGGGGGCCTAAGAGAGACAGGTGGGTGGGAGGAGGGAGATTCAATGAAGGAAACACTTCGATTGACACGATGTGCATACACAAAATTAACAATGCCAAAATCAATATTGTGCACGGGAAGGTGAGGGAGCAGGATGGGACATTGGGGGGAGGCAGAATCAATAAATATGCCCTAGGAGTATACATCCTTAGTCTAAGCCCCTCAGATCTCCACCAGTAAATTCCCTACAAGAAAGAGCATATGACCTAAAGTCGACAAAGCACACCAGAACACAAATGACCATGAATGAGAGGAAATAAAATTAGGCCTTCAAGAGTGTCATGTAAGAGAGCCATTAAATAAGAAAGTTGAAAACTGCTCAACACATTTCTAAAAAGGATTCATCACAAGAAAGTGATATGAAGACACTTGGTAACAGAGTTAAAAGAAAGTGAACAGAACTTCTAGATATACAAGTGGCTCCTGAAATTAACAAAAATGGGCAGAGAAAGAGAAATATGAGAGATGGTAAGAGTCACGAAGAACGTCATAAATATATTTCACATCTCTTCAAAAAAATACTTTCTCCTTGTATCAACTAAAGAAGTTTAAGCACTGATTTGGAAGAATGTCAAGAATTATCCTGTCCAGCAGGCATTTGTGAGGCTCAATTAATAGAAGGAATGCAGGTGGACAAACATGTCTCTAAATATTCAAAAGTTAGAAATCACTGGGCATGGTGGCGCACCCTTGTAATCCCAGTACTTGGGAGGCTGAGACAGGTTCGCAGCCAACCTCAGCTACTTAGTGAGGCCCTCCACAACTTAGTGAGACCCTGTTTCAAAATAAATAATAAAAAATAGGATTGGAGGTGTAGCTCAGAGGTAGAATGCCCCTGGGCTCAATCCCCAGTACCTACCACAAAAAAAAGTTAGAAATCAAGCTAACAGATTATTAAGTAATTTATGTCTTCCTTTCTGGGCAAATACACTTTTATAACAATACAAAAATGTGTCAGGTTATGACTTTCATAAATAAAAGTTGATAGAATATCAACAATGACTAAATTAAGTTATTAGAGTGCATGTTTGGGTTTCTGTTGATGGACTACACATTTTTAGAAACTAATAAACAAAAATATATACAAGTCATAAATTATATAATAAATTCAAAATCTGATTTTTCTTTATTTCAAAAAGTCACTAGTGTATTCATAAAAATAAGACCATCGTAGAATTTTTTCCATTGACAGTAAAATCTGTTAGATGCCTCTCCTTGAGTTATTGTAGTCATTTTGAAGGATTATTGGATTTTGAAAGGATCTAATAACTTTATATTACATTCAGAATTTTTAATAAGAATGCATAAAATAAATTATTGTTGTTGCAGAAAATAGAAAACATTTCAATTAAATCAAATGAATTCCTCTCACACAATGAGTTTCACGTCTCCCTTTTTTAAATTTATTGGTGCATTGTAATTATACATCTTGTTGAAGTTCAGGGTGATAGAGGCATACCTGCACACAGTAGTCATTGAGCCCTCCCCCAGTTCACACCCCATTTCCTCCACCCCTCCTTCCCATGCTCAGCACAGTGATTGGCTTTAAGTTTATGTATGTACACCATAACCATTGGGGTGTTTCCCTCTTCCCCCTCCCATCTCTCCTTTGTCTGGAGTCCCTCCTGTGTCCCAATTTCTCCCTAGCTTCTGCATATGAGGGAGAACATCTGACCTTTCACTTTTTGTGACTGACTAATCTCACTGACATAATATTCTCCAGTTCCATCCATTTCCCTGCAAATGACCTAATTTTGTTCTTCTCTATGGCTGAGTAGAATTCCATTGTGTATATATCCCACAGTTTTGTAATCCATTCATCTGTTGATGGACATCTCGGCTGGTTCCATAGTTTGGTGATTCACATCTCTTAAAGTGATATCTACAGCTATACAATAATATAAAAGATTGGCATATCCAGACATACACAAATATAAATTTAAGAATAACATCATGTATTAGGGCTTTCCAGAGAATCAGAACCAACAGGAGATGATGATGGATATAGATTAAGATATAGATACAGATATAAATACAGAAAAGGAGGCTTATTATGGGAATTGTCCCACATGATTGTAGAGGTCAAGAAGTCCCATGATATGTCATCAGCTAGTTGGGGAATAATGAAAACCAATGGTATAATTCACTTCAAGGCCAAAGGCCCGAGAACCTTGGGAGCCAAGACTTAGGGGAAGGGGAGCGGATATAAGTTCCAAAAACCAGAATTTCTGATGTCTCAGGGCAGGAGAAGTTAGATGTTCCAGCTCAAAAAGTGAGGGTGAATTTTTCCGTTCTTCACCTTTTTGTTCTGTCTGGGCCTTCAACAGATTAGGTGATGCCCACCCATACTGGAGAGGCAAGATCTTCTTTACTCAATCTACAGATTGGAATGCTGATGTCTTCTGGAAAAACTCTCACAGTTACACCCCCAAATAATGTTTTAGCAGCATGAATATCCCTTAGCCCAGACAAGTTGACACATACAATTAACCATCACGCATATGTTTTTAAATGTTTCTTGATCACTACATGCAATGTTGCTGGCCACGCTACTTGCTAGATATTTCGAAGCCTAGCAAGGAGTAAGAAGAGAAAAAAGAGAGTGGACTCAAGGTGCTACTGGGAAATGCGTTATGCTATGCAAGAATCTTTTGCATTTATGTTTTCAGAAAAGAAGGGTTTGACAAGTTAGGTAAGTTTTTTGTTGCATAAGTTTTCTATTGCTCAACTTCCTTGAAGCCTCTATGAAGCACACCCCATCTTTGGCGATGGCTATCACACAACCCTCAAGTATTCATAGCATTTCGAATAATTGCATTTTTTTCAAGGATACAAAAAAAATGTTTTCTTGGGGCCTGAATGTGTTAATCATAAGACCAGATATTTAGTTATAGATTTCACTGTATCAACGTTGAGTGCAGAATCCCAAGTGAGAATTGATCTTAAATATGTAGTGTGTGTGTGTGTGTGTGTGTGTGTGTGTGTGTGTGTGTGTGTGTTGATGTGTGGGACCTTCTAAAGTGCAGGATCCAAGAATAGAACCCCCTTTGCCCAGGTCTTCAGGGAGTGTTGCCCAGTGGCGTTCTGGAAGAACAGAGAAAAGAGAATGTAGAGAAGCCATATTAAAGAGATAAAACATAGAATTTTCTCAGACAGAAAAGAAGACATGAACAGCTCAAATTTGGGAAGCCTAAGGAGCACAGGGAATAAAACTAGATTTGGGTGAACATATCACAGTGAACTTCCAGACACCAAAGAATGAAGAACTTCTTTAAATAACCAAAGAGGAAGAACACATTTCCTATAAAGAGCACGTTTAACTTTAGCATACACTTGCTGAAGACTATACTCCTGGGAGAATAATAACAGAATCCATAGGAAGACAGAATTCACAAAACAGAACAGTAAGCAAATATATTGGTAAATATTGGTAAAGTGTGAACCAGCATTAACTGTATAAAACAACAATAACAATAATAATTTAATAGCGCATATATTAAGGTGCAGCTAAGATATTGGCAAAAATATGATATAATATGGAAAGTGAATAATCAAAAGTAAAGCATTCTATGGCTCTTAAATATTTGGGGAGAAAAGTCAGGTGTCGTGGTGCACGATTGTAATTCCAGTACTTGGGAAGCTGAGACAGGAGGATTGCAGGTTCAAGGCCAGACTCCGCAACTTAGCGAGGCCCTCTGCAACTTAGTGAGACCCTGCTTCAAAATAAAAATAAAATAAAATAGGGCTGGGGGTATAGTTCATAGGTAGAACATCCCTGGGTTCAATCCCCAGTAACATAGATAATTAAGTAAGTAAATAAATAAATAAATAAATAAATAAATGACATAGATATTTTGTTAGAAGGGTGGGGATTATGATTAACTTTAGACATTGGGAAATATATGTACTACAAATTTGGGGCAAGCAGCTAGCAACAGAAATATAGTGTATAAATGTCAAACTTAGTGATTCAAAGAAATAATAAAGACTGTGGAAACATAGAAAACAAAAATAAAAAATAATATGATAAATATAAATATGTTAGTTAAAAGGCTAAGCTTACCAGATTTTTTAAAAATCATCAAATTCAATGAAAGAAAAATAAAGAAAGAGTTCCAGGTACAGAAACACAACTAAAACAAAAGTGCACTGAAAAGTTAAAAGTAGAAACATAAGTAGATCCACAGTAGACAAAACACAAAGAAAGCCAGTGAAGCTACAGCACTATTAGGAAAAAATATACACATAAAATAATAACCATAAAGAACAATTTACCAAGAAGATGAAAATTTGTTTGCAACTAATAATAAAGCTTCAAATTGTATATGACAAAAGATGGAAGAACTACAAAAAGAAAAATACAAATATATCATTGGGATGATAGAATTAGAGTGTGCCACTAAGTGATTAATTGATCAAGAAGGAAAAAAGACGTGTGTGTGTGTGTGTGTGTGTGTGTGTGTGTGTGTGTGTGCAACACATGTATATACACATATAGCCATAATGAATTGTCATTATTGAAACATCTTGACAAATTTAAATTGGCAATTCATTGCATAAGTTTGAATCTAATATACAGAAAACTAAATCCAATAATGGAAGAGTATACATTCTTTTCAAGCACTTATGATAATCAACTAAAATTTATTACAAATAATAAAAAAGTTTAGTAAGAACTTAACTGGATACAAAAGAAACATAATATTAACTGCTAAATATATACCATAAAAGCTATATACCATAAAATCTAACAGAAGAAATGTTCATTTCCCAGTGTCAAGTGAAAAAAAATGCTTCAAGATGTATATAAATAAATTTAACAGGGCACATATAAGACTGCTGATGAATTAGTAATTTAATAAAAAATACAATGATAAATACATAGAATAAATACTAAGATTAATGTTGTGATATTCTATTTTAAAGGTAAGAACACTAAAGATTGTAAGGATGCTGGGTCTATAAATGTTGTATAATAAGAATACAGTTTCAAAGTGATTTTAAATGGACTTTGATAAGCTGTACCTACCAGTTATTTCGAAGGGAAAATGCTTAAAAATAGCCAGACTATTTTTTAAAGAAGATAAATAGGGACGAAATTCCCTGTGAGATATCAAAAAAATCACACAAGGCAAACACAATTAAAATAACATGGTTTTGTTATAGAAGTAGGAAGACAGATCAATTGAAAAAATTGAGTCCAGAGACAGATTAATATTTAAATGGATGTTTAAACATAATGAGAGTTGAATATTTAAAATAATTGATATCATTTAAATATTTTAAATATATTTTGATATAAAACTCAAAATTATAAAGATTCAGATCTTTCTAAAGTTATCCATAGCTCAGAAATGCTACACATTTGCTTGTTTTAGTTTTATCAGGGAAACATGATTTTAATAGCAAAATAACCATATAATAATAGCCAGGAAACTTTTAAGAATAGAATATTCACAAGGGGGTATAGTTCACAAATTGACATTTTAAATTGTCACAAGACAATCTGAGATAAACTAAAAATCATGTTGTGTGTGTAATCATTGCTAAATTTATAGGGTCCTTACTACTTTCTGGACAGGCTTCTGAGTCCTTTACAGGAATTCAAGCTTCAATCAACCCCATAAGGCAGATGCTATCTTCTGAGAGAGGAGGAACTGGGGCATGTTTGAATGAATATAGGAAAGTGGGATTAAATAGATAGAGATGGGATTACTGATTCAGTTTAAGCAACATGGATAGCTATCTATAACTTTATGCCAAAATAAATCTCAGTGCTTCAAATGTCAATGAAGTGATAAAACCATCATAAACTTTGAAAGCACAATCGCAGAGGGATGAAGGCTTTCTAATGGAGACAACACCAGTTGCTGTGTAAAATTACTGGATGATTCATAGTGAGTAACATTGGGATAGTAGCTAAAGTATGATGTAGAGTCAAGAGAATTGTTTAGTTTATTTTGTATCATGTGTGTTTATGTGTGTGTGGTATATTTTGTGTGTGTGTGTGTGT
>PVJS01038846.1:0-19189 GCA_004027185.1 Glis glis
AAAAGCAACAAAGGTGTAAAACCCCACAGTCACAGGGATTTAAAGGCTTTCTTTCATAGATAATATGTGTTTCCCCAAATAGGTATATAAAATTGGTAAGAAAGAATTATCTATCTTCTTTCCCCAATTACCTATGGCACAGAGTTGTCAGGTCACAGAGAAAGTCCGAGGTCTGATCCAAGACTCCCAGGCATCCTGTTTGCCAAATTCCTGCTATTTCCACTCAACCATGGTCCTCCTGTTCTGTTTCTGTTTGGTTTTCCATCTGAGTAATTCTCATATGTCCTTCAGAGCCCATCAATTAATTAACTATGAGTAACAGCCATATGGACCTTCCTCTCCGATGGATCTGGAAGATACAGACTTGCAAGAACAACCCTCTCACCTCAAGTGCTAGTGAAAAAGGGAAGCTCTATAATCTCCAGTCTTGCCAGAACAGAGCATAAAAAAGTCTTTATTAGAGTCCTACATACATTGTATATAATTTATTTCCAACAACTTTTATTCTTTCTGCACATTCATTCAGTTGTGAACATTGTCAACTACAAATTCACATCCTATTTTCATTAACATACACATAGATGATTGTAAAAATGGTTAAAGACATTGTTTGGATGAAACCCAATCAACAAATTATATATCTGTCTTCACAATTTCAAAGGGCTAAATTATAAGTGATGCTAAAAATGTTGGTGACATGATTTAAAATCTATCTCCTGTCCTGTTAAGGCGAGTGAGGTAAAAACTGATATATGTTCTTAGCTTCAACAGGATAGGTAAGTGTTTAGCTGGCAAAAAGAAGCTAATTTCCTTCACCCTTAGTGGTAGAAAGGGTGGACATTTCGTTCAGCTGATTTGGTTTTATGCACTCACGCTCAGGTAGAGAAGTATAAATGTACAATAATAAAGAAATGATAACAGCCCTGTTCCATTTTCCTTTTCTATCTTAATAGCTCCAGGTAGGTAATTTTACAGTGTATATAAATCATTAGTCTTCAGTAGCCACCCTGTTCTCCAGTTATTCTTAGGCTCCAAAGCAGTTTTCTTTTGCTAAAAGCCATTCCTGATTGTCTGTGGAGTGAAGGCAGGGATGAGGGAGGATTCAAATTAGCTTCAAGGTACATTTACTTCCATTACATAACACCCCTATGCCATATAGACCATTCCCTGATCAAATACTAATTTACAAGTGTCCTGTATCACTATAACCAGCATGTGCTGTTGAATCTTTTCTGACTGGGTTTGATTTCAATGATAAAAATTGAGCATTTCTGACCGGGTTTGATTCCAATGATAAAAAAAAAAATTGGCGTTTCAGTGATTTCAAGCTTCTCAGCAAAAATAACCCCCCCATAATCTAATTTCTTCAGGGAGGAATCCAGAAGGAAAGTCTATGTAAGAGATAGATTTCCCCAAATGAAGTCAAATGAAATGCCAAATGAACTCCAAGTGTTTAATTGATTTGCTAATCCACTTCAATCAGAAATGTTATGAGAAGAAAATTAATGGTAATCAATAGGACTTGAGCAAGCCAGGTCAAGTGGCCTTAATTTATGTTAGGAATCCCTGGCTTACTAAGGTTTCATATTAGTGTTTCCATGATATTTTTTGCTCCTAAACTGTATATTGCAAATATTTAGGATACAATTATATCCAGAGTAGCTTTTTGAAGGAATAGTAGATTCAATAAAAGAATAATTATTGTTCTTTCAAGTCTTTTTGATTTTTGCCTATTTTTTTGCTATAAAAATGCTTAATTATTATGTGAAGCTGAGAGAAGGAAGACTATGATCTTCCTCCCAGCACTAATAAAGAGAATGATACTGTAGTGCAAGCAAAAGCAAATATATAATACAACTGCTGTGGCTGACTCATAACAGGCACTTGTTGATATTTTTTAATTCCATGCTATGGCACCGAAGGGGCTGAAACAGAATTTATAATGGCTAAGAGAACAGACGTAGAACACAAGTATAGGTATCCGTAACAGAGGTGAGAAGTGAACTAGTCCTCAGTTCATACCAGTTAGAAAGAGAATAGACTTTTGGGTAGCTCTCCATCGTTGGTTGCCTCTGATTATCTATTTGCTGTCCCACCTTCACCAGTAGATGAGGGTTCAGGTTCTTAGAGTCCATGATGTGCCTAGCTTTGTGCACTATCTGGTCTGATCTGCAGGTCTTCCAGTTCTTTTCACAGCCCTTGCAAAGGGAAGCTTCACTGTGAATGGGTTGACTTTGAACCTCTCTGTTTGGGCTGAGCACCTGAAATCCTACCTGTATCTGGAGAGCTTTTTAACTCCTGAGTGAAAAGAGGTAGTGAAGGTGAGGTGTGTTAGGGTAAGCGGTACACATCCTGACATTGGGTCTTGGGTCCCTGCAACTAAATAGGGACAAAAGGTTAAAAATGTATAGTTTAACCATACTGCCACTACCATCTGACTGACTTAAACACATTCTAGTAATTCCAGGCAAAGCTGAGCTTTCCATAATGAAATGATGGTTATACTCTCAGGGGATCCACTCAGGTTCCCCAGTTTGGACAATCTTGTCTGGCCAGGCTGCCCTCCTCTCCTCTTCTCTAACTAATCCTCATGACCCAGCCAAGTACATGTCACACCTGAGAACTGCTGATACGTGACCTGACACCTTCCTCTGCTGGGCTCCCCTTCTTTGTCCCACTCCCTGAAGTGGCTATAATTTGCCTTTTTTGAAAGCTATTATATGTTGGAAAGTTCCACTTTGAAACTTTTTGCCTCCTTCACTGATGCCTATGTTTTGAATGAGAAAAAAAGTATAGTAATTGTTCACATGCCATTCTACTAGAAATTGCACATCCTTCTCACCAGTTGTGTGTCTTATTTTATGATAAAATTTTGCTCTTGAAAGCCAGCCTCCAGTTTGTAGGTTTCAACCAAATGATGGTGTATCTTCCTGAGTGGGATTAAAGATAATTCCTTTATAACAAAGTTTCTCTCTCCCCCACCCAATGTGTCCCTGTCCACCATGATTACCCATAAAACAGGCTGGAGATCTAAATCAGTAGAAAAATTGGAGACATCTAGGATTACATCTTCGAAAGGAAGTAGGAGCCGGGTGTGGTGGCACACACCTATAATCCCAGTACTTAAGAGGCTAGGACAGGAGGATTGCAGGGTAGAGGTCAGCCTCCGCAATTTAGTAGACCCTCAGCAATTTAGTTGAAACCCTGTTTCAAAATAAAATAGGACTGAGGGTGGAGCTCAGAGGTAAAATGTCCCTCACTTCAATCCCAGTACCAAAACCAAAACAAAACAAAAATATGTTTTGCTATTAATCTTTCTTTTCTCCCACTCAGTATATAGAACAGTAGCATATATATAATAACTAATAGAATATCAAATGTTATGATTTTAATTATTGATTACTTACTATATGTCAAGCCCTTAACTGTTTGGGTGTGTAGTTTCTCATTTGACTTCCAATGTACCCAATAAGTAGAATATGAACTAAATTTTATAAATGAAAAATTAAGTTTATCAGATATAGTCATCTACTTAAAAATATCTCATCTAATAAATGCAATAACAAAGATAAAAATAGAGTTTCACACTGTTCATGTATGTGTGTGTGTGTGTGTGTGTGTGTGTGTGTGTGTTTGTTACTGCAGATTGAACCCAGGAGCATTCTACCTCTGAGGTATACCTCCAGCACTATTTTATTTTTTATTTTGAAACAAGGTCTCACTAAGTTGTGGAGGGCCTCACTAAGGCTGTCTTCAAACCTGTGATCCTCCTGTCTCAGCTTCCCAAGTACTGGGATTACAAGCATGTGCCACCATGCCTGGCTAGTTTCACTGTTCTTAGAGACCATAATCTTAAACAAAAAAATTCAACTTTCATTCTTAAGCATATACATTCAACTTGATGAAGGAATGACCAGGGGAAAAGGCAAAACTTCTCCAACAAAATGAAATCACTAGTTTGTCAATGGTCTTTTTTAATAAGAAAGATGGGTTATTTTCTTTTGTTTTGTTTATAATATATTGATTGTAGAGTATCCCCAGGTGTTATTGGAAGATAAAAGCGTACCAACTGTCTACGTTGTGATATCTACAAGGTGAGGAGAGAAGAAAAGTGTTCACAAGGATGCCCAGTTTCCTCCAGTGTTATTCTGTTGGGTTTCTTGTCTCTGTGGAGACAGGCCTAATTTAGGTAGGAACTCCACCCTGAATCTGGCCTATCACCTGCTAAAGGATAGAAAAGGATGGTACTCGAGGCCAATGACAAAAGTCAAGGCCCTCTCATATTTCCATCATACCTTCTTGTTCTCAGTACCCTCCTGATCCTCACTGAGCATAAAGATTAACATAGAAGTGCCCAGGGAACAAGAGTCAGAGACAGAGCTGCTCCGTTAGGCCAAGCAGTTACATGAACCCTGAGTCAGCTGCTCAGGTCAGTGCCATCAAGTCCAAGAAGGATTTTGGGTAGAATTGTTAGCTCTTAAAGGAATAAAGGATTTCATTAATCATCTTGCTAATTTTTAAATGACATAGGAGGCAACTGAGGACCTAAGAGTTTCTATGAATGGCCTGTGAGACACACTGTAGATTCATATCCTAATCCTTAGTTTTCTGACCCCCTGGAAAATTCTTAAAGCAGTCAAACAAAAGCTAGCATTGCTGGAGGATATTTTTTTTAAATTTTTATTAACATACATACATATACTAAACTATAAGCTATGATAGGCCAGCACGTCACTTATCCATGGCTATATCCCCAGCCAAGATCAGGCAACAAATCCTAGCAAGACTCTAAAATATAGACCTGAAACCCTGGGATGTGAGGGCTTTGGTCTTTATATTTGAGGAAGGACCACCCTCTACTTTGGCATGGTCATGGGCTGGAGTGTAAGCTGTATGATTTTACCTCTATAACTTCCTAGAACCTTGGCCCCAGACCTCTACCATCAGTCACCACTCAAGTTGAGAGCATAGATTTTTTTTTTGTACTAGGGATTGGACCCAGGGGCATTTTACCTCTGAGCTACACACCCAGCCCTTTTTATTATTTACTTTGAAACAGGGTTTCACAAAGTTGCTGAGGCTGGCCTGGAACCTGCAATCCTCCTTTCTCATCCTCCCAAGAGAGCGTACCATCCTTATGCCTGCTATGATCTGGAGGTGGGCTCAAAGACTTGAAGTTGCAACTCCAGCACCTGGGCACCAGGAACTTGCTGCCTTGATTTGCCACCTGTGTATTACACCTTTCTCGACAGCCTTAAACATAGGATCAGCTTCCACAGAGGTTTCAGAGCTCCAACAGCTCTGCAGGAGGTCCACTCCGTCTCTGGGAAAACAGATTGCAGACAATGTCTTAAAAGTCACTATCGTTAAGTATATAAAAAATTGCAATATGTAGCTGGAAAACTGACAGTGTATTTGATTCTGATAATAAGTGGCCTCACACATCTTTTTGTTTTTTTTTTTTTTTTGGTACTGGGGATTGAACCCAGGGGCATTCTACTTCCCACCTACACCCCCATCCCTTTTCTTTATTCTTTATTTTGAAACAGAGTCTCACTAAGTTGCAGAGGGCCTCACTAAGTAGTGAGGCTGGCCACAAACCTGTGATCCTCCTGTCTCAGCCTCCCAAGTACTGGGATTACAAGCGTGTGCCACCATGCCCAGCCCTCTCGCATCTTTTTTAGACAACCATACTCATATTTGGCATTTCAATTAAATTTCATAGTGCCAAGAGTTGCGCAATTATATATCCTGCACTTTGAGATCTTCCTAGGAATAACGTGTGTACATAAATATCTTTAAAATTTGTATCCCTATGAATCCAAACAACTTTGAATGTGATGCTACCACTAAAACTATTCAACAGAATTCTGTGTGTGTGGGTGGGGGGTACTGGGGCTTTAACTCAAATGCATTCTACCTCTGAGCTACACCCCCAGCCCTACTTTACTTTTTATTTTGAAACAGGGTCTCACTAAGTTGCAGAGGGCCTTGAGAGGTTGCTGAGGCTGGCCTCAAACCGGCAATTCTCCTATCTCAGCCTCCCAAGTACTGGGATGACAGGAGTGTGTCACTATGCCTAGCTAACAGAATTCTTAATTGTTATGTAGAACTTTTTTTAGAGATGAAGTATGTTGGAGTAGCAGTTCTCAATCCCAGATACAAATTAGTGTCATCTGGGAGGTGTTAGAAATCCAGATGTCCATGACATGTCCTAGACCAATTAATTTAGTATTTCCAGACTTGGTATTGAGGCATCAATATTTTTTAAACTTCTCAGGTGATAGATGCCAATGTGAAGCCAAGGTTGAAAAGCTCTTTTTAGCATGCACTGGGACTGGGAAATGGATAATCCGAATGAATATATGAATATACAAATATGTGTATATGTATAAAATACATAAACTGTTTATGTGTTTCTTCTTAATATAATAGAGAATATATTTTGCAATTGACAATTACAAATATGTTTATCACAGAGAAATGAGTAGCACTTTTTGTAATCAGATTACTAAATTTATACACTTGAGTGCCAATTTAATCTGCATTCTCCTGACAAAAATATTGTAGTCCAATATTTTTGGATCTCCTCTAAAGAATGCAAGAGAATTACCTTAAAATCATATCTGAATCAATTCTTGAATATTTTCTGCTGTTACATGATACCTGGGAAGCTGATTTAGGTAAAAATAGATGGTAACTGGTGGATTTGCTTGCTGCTGCTTAAAAAGACATATATCAGCAACCACAAAGGCAATCTCATCAAATCATGGGGCTTAATCAATTATTTCAGGCCACTATGATGCAGACTCAAAATTGAAGCGTGCTAATGGCAATCTATTCTCTGTGTAGATTATTCGGGTTTTCTCTTTCATAAAATTTGTTTGAGTTGCATCACAAAAACTTGATTATTCATCAAATATTGCATAAAATATTTGCAAAGTCTATACTTTGTAATATGTGATGTTTGGGTTTTAAATAAATAAACAAAGATAAGGTCTTGCTATTTAACATAAAGCATTTGCCATCTAACAGAGACGCTTATAGCTATTCTCATAAATGTAGTTCTGCTGCTTCCAAGATGCTAATGCTTTAAAATGAGGAAGGCACTGAGGATGTTTTGTAAGTAGAAATGAAGCACTGTCTCTACTTTTGCCCTAGATTTACCCAGTCACTAGTAAAGAAAAAAGATGAGTGTTTTGCAATCTTTCTCTAATGGTGAGATGACTTTGCTCATGAACTATATCTATGTATGTGAATAAGCTCCTAAAGAAAGCTGCTAATTGCACAGCATATGATTAAGATAGAATGCATTTAAAGCCTTATCACATGTTACGAATATGAAAAGACAAGACACTTGTTAGTTATATTTTTTTCCAAAAAAAGGTAATCTAACATGGAGAAATGGCTTTAAATTGACTACATTAAAAGCAACTTGGTTTTTAATTTTATTCAAAAAGTAATGCACTTAATTAAATCATCAGCACCTTCTCAGCCTGCTTTTCTATGGCAAGAAAGTATCTCACAATGAATAAAACTCCCTGAAGTGTCAGAAAGTGTAATACAAGTGTCACAGGAAGAGAGTTTAAAATTTAGGGAAAACAACTGAGGCAAGGAGGGCTTCCTGAATTCACTTGTAATTATAATAATGACATTTACTTTATATTCCTTCTGTATGTCTTTAATTTTCTCTCTCTTTCTGATAGATAGATTGATGACAGATAGATAATAGATAACGCCTAAAATACATGTACATAAAATATGAGAAAATGCTTTTCTAAGACTGTGCTGTCCAGATAAGAAAATAATAAAACTTTGAAGGAGAACATTTAGATAATTTGCTGTGGTCTCGCACCCAAATAAGCAGTGACCCTCACCTAAATGTGCTACCTGGAAAGGGTAATAAATAGTAGGAGTCACATTACCACAGTGCTAGAATGGCACTTTTTTCCTTTTAAATAAGCCTCTTCCAATGATCTGTTTTTAAAAGTGACTTAAGATTCTTAGGGGATTTCATGTCTCTGTGATAAGGATCACCATTTTAAAGTTGTTAATACTTACAGATTGCAATCTATGGATTTTTATAGCAATAAAGAACACTATCTTACAATTGTAATGAAAGGTGGGCATGTTCTGTCTGAGATTGAACATACACTGAAAGATACTTCTCTTGCACCATAATGGGATAGAGACCGCCCACTTTGGAGGCTAAAGGGTGAACAATATAGCAAAAGACAAAAAATATTTGTCCTAATGGAATTTTCTTCTCCCACAGTCCATGATAGTAATGTCCCTATCACCACTCCTAAACCTATTATACTATGCTTCACACATAAATGAATTTAATGATGATGTAAGAAATTATCATGTCAATAAAAGCAAAACCTGGCAAATATTCCTAACACTTAAAAAGAAAGCAAAGTATACTGCAACCATTTTTAACCTTTTCCTTGTGTGAAGTGAAAAAGAGGAAGAGGATGGAGGGAAACATAATATTCAATCCCACATTGCCTCGAGGCCTATAACTCACAGGTAGTGTTGTGCTTCTAGACCAGCTACCAGGACATGTACAGTGGAAAACAGGGAAGAATTCAGAAAAAAACTTCCAGGTGGTTTTGTTGTTTTGTGTTTGTTTTGTTTTTGCCATGTTTCTTCTGCTGCTGACATTTCATGTCTCCTCAAAACCTTAGGTATAGCTCAGTTAGAATAGTGGTTCCCTTTATCAGGCTGAGAGGGAAGCTAAGAATGTTAGGAAGAGAGCTTGTAATCTTGATTCCCAAATGTTAAGATGCTTACTAATGCCCTGAGATTCTGGAAAAGGCAATTTCTGGGTCAGTAGGTCTGAACTGGGTCCTCAGACTCTGCATTTCTAACAAGACCCTGGTAATGCCAACGTTGCTGGTGTTTGGACATTTTTATTAGCTCAACCTTAGTGCATAAGATGACCTGAAAGACAAAAGGCAAGTGTCAAAAATGTGCCCCCAAAAGCACTGCTGTCTCTGATTGTGAGCAAATGGGCTGAGTACAGGGCTCACACCACCGAAAGGGAGAGTTGTAACCACAGGTTAATGGCAGACATTTCTTTTCCAAATTTTAGTTGTGTAACATTATTTTCAAACTCTTCCTAAATGTTGATTTTTACAATTAAAAACAGTGAGGATACCAATTGGACTCAAATGCATTCCCTCTCATTCTTATTCATCTCAACCAATTATCAATATAGGAATTATCTATTTTCTCATAATTTTGGTTTCTGAAACCAATTGCTTATCTCACACTGGCTTTCCCCAAATAGTGATTTTCTGAGCATCAACCTTGCTATTCTGCCACTGTGTACACACAGCAAATGCCGGTATCATATTTATAAGCCCAATGAATATATAATTAGGAAGAAAGCTTGCTGGGAGATAAATGCATTTGTAAGGCAACATTTTACATATGTATACACATACAGACACACACACACACACACACACACACATATATACATATTCACACACATATACACTTGATATTTTGTTGTAGCTTTGCTTATTAAGTCCACAGTAGAAATTTCAGATGGGTCAAAAAAGTTTCTGCAGGTAAACAAGTGGACTCAGACCTCAAGCAAAGCTGTGCAAGTGTTCTCTCTAACAGCCAATTGTATCACCCTTGGCAAGTCTTTTAGCATCTCCAAATCTCACTTTCCACGTGTGTGTAAAATGAAGGACCTGAGATGCACAACTTTTAAGTTTCCTTCTAGTTCTAAATCCTATGGCTAACAATAAGTGAATGTCCTTTAAGGGGCTTCTCTTTTGAGCTGGCCCTATCTCTCTAGGAAGATAAGTTCTGTTGTTTCCTGTGCCCCAGGGCAGTCTGGCTCCACTCTCTCATCAGTAGCAGAAGGATTTAAAAAAAATGCTGACAGTGTCTTACAGACCTGATTGAGTTTGTTTTTTCAAGATAAAAATGCTCCTCTTGAGTTCTTTTAATTGAAAGTAAATTTCCATTAAAAATGTGATTACTACAGGGAAAGAGAAGGGGGATTCTACTTCCAGGCTTCACCATCACTAGCCTTTCCTTAAGGACTCATTCAAAGGAAAGATGCCCAGTGGGCAGAAGACAAGCAGAAATAAGATATTAAGTTCCATTGCTACATGGATCCCTGGCTACCTCATTTAGCCAAATAATAAAATGGAAAATCAGTTCCAATCCCTTTCAGAAAAATACCACCATCCCATGAAACTCCACATGCTTCCTAAATATTCCTAAATACCAATTTATCTGCCAAGGATACCTTTTATTCTTAAGTGAAATTAAGACTCATTAAAGTCTGTGAGACACAGTGTTTAGATGTTGGGGTTATATAGATGACAATTAATCACATTTGCTATTCTGCAGGAATCTGTTTATACCTGTGACTGAGACAGGGAATTAATGGAAGAAGAACATTTATTTAGTGTTTGCAACACATCAGGCATTGCTGGGTCAAGAACATACATTACTTTGGCTTCCCTGCTATAACCCAATAGGGTGGGTACATATATATATGAACTCTTTCCCTCAGCGAGGAATTTTAGACATAGAAAGGCTAAGTAGAATGCTCAATTAAGAGTCGATATAATTGGAATTTGCAATCAGTTTTTTTGGCCAGAAATTTCATGCATTCAGTACAGTGACACTCTGCCAAACAGATGAATTGTTAAGGCTCCATGATATGGAGAGCATTGAAGCCAAAAAAGACATGAAACTAGATCTGCTTTATGACTTGACATTGTAGGAAACATATGAGCTGTGCCTCAAAGAACAGGATCTTGCCTGGAGGAGAAGGATATTCCAGTCGACATGAACACTATCACTTGTTCAATTTCCAGCTCCCAACAAAGACTTGACCTATGAATGCAGTGAGCTTTACAAAACCCTTCTTCCCTTTTGACAATAATGCTTTTAAAGAGTAAATGGGAGTGTACTTAACAGATTAAAAAAATCAATACGGTTTTAGAAGACAGACCCATTTTACAAAATGTACCTATTCATTCCATAATTATTTATTTTGTTCAAATAGTCATGATTTAATGAAATCTTGCATTTGTGTAAGGGCTTGTCACTTCAAAGCAGTTCTTTATTATAACTGGAACCATCTGAAAAATCATTTCATGTATCATAACTCCAGTCTCAAGATTTGTACCGTCAATAATGTAACGAGTCATGGGAAGACAACATAGACTAGAACAAAGAGCAGGTTACTGAAATCAGGACTTAGTAGGAATATAATTTTTATCAATTTTACATCCCAGACTAATATAAAATCCCAGGTCTTTCTGTATAGCACTTTTGACATCATAAACATAAAAACAAGCCACCCAAAACCTGGCTTTTTCCTCAAACAAGATGACAGGGAGGATGTAATGAAAGGTTGACAATCAGTTTTGCACTAAAAGTATTCACTTAGTGTTAACAAAATACCATGGGGTCTCTAACTTTGTTCATTAATGTATTTAGAGTTGAAAATTGGTATTCTTTCTCTTTGATCGAGCTCTCAAAATTATGACTGGATTGCATTCATATACCTGTGAATTTCAACTTCATAGCACTTAACATTGAACTTGGAAGAAACTTTTTACTCACTGCACTGTAATTGCATCTTTTACTTTGCATAGTGGTTCATATAACACACTCCCATTTAATAGTATTTGGCTTATCTTATAAAATAATATATTGATATATAATAAATAACATACCTATTATTCATCTCAATTTTGTAACATATATGTGGTTAAAATCTTTTTTTAAATTAGGAAATAGCATATGTGTATCATTCTCCATATTTTTATCATTTCCCTCATGTCTATAGTGTCCTGTACTTTTAGAGTTGCTAACACATCAAAACAGAGAAAATATAAGAAATAACACAGAAACCATAAAGAGGCAGCCCTACACTATACAGATTGTACAGGGAATTTGATTGCCTTCGAAAGAGTCATTTTGTGGCAGAGAAGAGGAGAGGGACCAGTAGCGTATCAAGAGAATGGACATTAGAACCAAATATACTGAGATTCAAATCTTGGCTCTACCATCTATTTTCAGTAAAGCCAAGTTAGAGGTAAACTTTCTGGGGAACAGATAAATTAAATATTAGTTTTTTTGTGAAGCCTTCTCTGATCCTATATCCTGTTCAACCACATCCTTCACCATACCAATGAGTTTACATAGAACTATATTTACATTTACATTTTAATACACACCCATTTGTCTTTTATAACCTGTGCTTGCCAAGTTCATAAACTAGACCATAAGATCAGATCTTTGAGGGCAGGGAGGATTTATCTTTTTATCACAAATATGTAGCATAGTTTTAGATATATAGTGTAATAAAATTTAGAAGAATTTATCTAGTCAATAAAAATTGAGCCCAGTATTTTAAAATCATTACTATTATAAATTTTTCAACAGGAGTCTGTATTTTTTTTTGTGGTACTGGGGATTGAACCCAGGGGCGTTCTACCTCCAGCTACACCCCTGGCCCTATTTTTAATCCTTTATTTTGAAACCAGGTCTCACGAAGTTGCAGAGGGCCTCACTAAGTAGCTGAGGCTGGCGGCGAACCCGGATCCTCCGGTCTCTGCCTCTCAAGTACTGGGATTACAAGCCTGTGCAACCACGCCAGCTCAGGAGTCTGTATTTTAAAATAAGGTGCTTTTTTTAATTATTAAATGAACCTTAGGTTATTCACGCAGATACAGGATCTCAAGTGCTTTAATTTTCTATGAATAGCCAATGCTCTTTCATTCCCACTCAATTTTCTACTGTCCAAAAATATATTCACAAAAATTATAAAGAACTTTCTTATAAGAAGCTAGATTGTTTTTTGCTTGCTTCTTCTTGGAATAAACTTTGTTAACACAGTTGTACCAGTTTCTGCATAGCAAAATTTGGAATTTACATGATTACACAAACACATTGGAAAATTAGAGCTGTTAAGTACATAAATGCATACTTCCTTTACCTCCTTTACTTTATATATACTCCTTTATTTTATCTAAATACCTCTTTCTTCAGCCCCAACAATATGATCAACACTGTGTGAGACACTGGTGGGTCAAAAGAAGAAAATAAATTAAATTCCTGCCTTTCTGAAGCTTCTGCCTGTTAGGAAACAAAGATGCAGATAAATAGTCACAGCATAATATGGCAAGTTTATAATAGAGCTGGCCGCATTATATTATGGAAGCCGAAATGCTGGAGTAACTCTAACATGTTTTTTTTGAACTGGAAAATAATTGTGAATTATGCTAATAATGAAATCTAGGTCCCTGCTATTCTAGCTGCCTTCCTTTTGAAATGGCTTTACTTTAATGGCTTTGTGAAATAAAGACAGCGGCGACTTGTAGATAAGCTCTGAAAAGCAAACACTGATTTTAAAAAGGAAATGCATCCGCTGCGCCAGCAGTTCAAATCGACTGTAGCAAATATTGAAACTTTATCTAACACCACAGTGATCTAAACAAAATTATGACAAAATTACCTGTAATTAGAGAGTAACATTTCTCATGTAAAGCTTTCGTTTTGGGTCTCTGGAAACAATTGAGTTTCCATTTCTATTTGGCAGACTTAGAATCTTTGTTGGGATAAATAGTGTGTGGCATTTAAATAAAATTTCACTTTCCAAAACAGCCGTTAGGGATTTGGAGAGAAAAAGAAACAAACAATTAGGCCCACACAGACTGACTAAAGGGAGGCTGCTTGTATTTATTTAATCACAAATAGATGTCTGTCTTAAACTGTATATATTGAGAACTTGAGAAATATTCATGTCTGATTAGAAAACTTCTGATTACACTCATTCTAGTCCCAACAACGCAATCCAAAAAGACTGAGATGGAAAGACACCTTATGACTTCATTAAGAGGTCAGTCTCTGACCTCTGTTTCCTAGTGTGTAGAGCGGAATAAGAAGGTAAGATAGGATCGCTCCTGAGAAACCAGTCCTGAGGAGCTTATTCCTGTTCTCCCCATGTCTTCCACACCCAGATGCTTCCAGAACACTTCATTTGTCCTTTTTATGTGTGTGTGGTATTGGGGATTGAACCCAGAGGCATTCTAACTCCTTTTTGTTTTATTTTTTGTTTTGAAGCAGGGTCTTAGGTTACTGAGAAGCTGGCTAAGTTGCTGAGGCTGTCCTTAAGCCTGTGATCCTCCTGTCTCAGCCTCCCAAGTACTGGGATTACAGGCATGTGCCACTTGTATCTCTTATTTCACTAGTTCTACCCAGTATGAAAAGGGGAAAATCTATATCAACAACCAAGGACATTTCTCAATGTCCTTCTCCAATTCCCCTCTTCCCAAAGATGAACAGTGAGATCATTTTTTGAAATATAAACTAATATTTTTGAATAGGTCCAGGCACTTTCATCCTTTCATCATTTAATCGAATCCATTGAATGCTTCAGGAAAGTGAAGAAATGGAATTTGTCATGAGCAACAGACCACAAGGTCTTAACACCAAAAAGTCACATCACACACAATTTGTGTCTTTCTACAATGTCACAAGGTTTATTTAACCCTCAAAGGTTAGAGCACATAGGAAATTCTGTAAGTAAAGTTAAGCTAGTTTCAGATGCTGGGCAGCTGCTTTGCCAAAAATCAATTAGCTATGGATGAGCATCAAACAATACACTTCACACCAATAATTCTAACAATTTAGGTTGAACAAGTATGCTAGACAACATACAAATTTTATCATTTGAGCACTTCAAATAACTAGCAAATAACAAGCTACAAACAAGAATGGAGAAGGGAATGTAAAGAATCAAGTCCAGCAATGAAAGAGGAGATTCTGAAGTTGGTCCAGGTGAAAGAGGGCTGAAGAGCCACACTGATCCTCAGTCAGCAAAGAGACGGACCGAAGCAAGGTCCCTAGATCAGAGTCATAGACACAGTAAACTCTTCGTGGCATAAGCAAAAATCAGCATGCTGTTTGTCAAAAAAGCTGCTCCCTTTATAGTGTTCTTGCCAAATGTCTTTGGCAGGCTTATTGAACAATACCAGACACTTGTCATTTACACAAATGTATTGATGACATAAGTCCATCATACACAGAAAGAGATTTATGATCCAAGGGTCTGTCATCGACTGCAGCACAGGTTTATTGGTCTGAATCATATGCTGGCATGGCCAAACAAGTTGCTTTATGAGTTTCTGAAGTTGTTTATGTCCCATGCTCTATACAATCGCCCGAACAAATTGCTTATGAGTTCCTAAAGTTGTTTTATGTCCCACACCCTACATATAATTTGTTTCAAAAATTTAGGCATTTAATTTTTTTTTAAATTTAGGGCCAGGGAGTATTATGACATAAATATTAGTTATTGACATAATAAATAGACATGTTATGTCTGTAGCAAAGAGGAGAGGAAAAGAAAATAACTGAATTATATGCTGGTCTGTGTCCTCTAGTAAATATCCGGTACTCTGTCACTATTCTCCTACCAAGATGCATGTCAAGAGGGGGTGGCTTATTGCAGAATCTCAGGATAGGTCAGGGTCCTCCTGAACTATAAAAAAGCTGTAGAAAATTGTATGGGAGTAGAAAAAATGGCTGACTGAGTATGTGAGCAATGCATTGAAGTTTTTTTCCTGAAGTTCAGGGGAATAATAGAATGTTCCAGCTGCATCACATTGTGGTATGGAGGTGGCACCAGGGACTGTGGGACTCTAGAGCTCAGGCCATCTGGACTCAGAGAAAACAGTGGAAACTAATCCCTTTCTGTACATCTCACCTCCTCTTCATCTTGCTTATCATCTGGGTGCAGCTAAATGCCCTTCAGTGAGGTTATTAATCCACCAGGCTGGAAGTAGGAGATTGTGTTTTCAAATACTGACAGCATTTTAATGCATTTTGAACATTAGCTACCTTTTCTAAGTATATTGTAAATTCCTTGAAGACAGAATCAGTTATTATTTTTGTATTCTTGGTGCCATATAGAGCACGCCTATAATGAAGACCCAACAAGTATTTGGAGAGGCAATAATTGAATTAATATTTTCATTTATAATCATAAATTTAAAAAATCATGATGGGAAATATGAAAATTATGTAAAGTTACTTAAACCAGGTAAAACTGAAAGACATTTTTTGAATAATGTTAATGTAAAAAGCAAACAAAAGGAAAATAAATTCACTTATATCCAAATTCCCATGGCCTATTAATATAGTCATAAGAAGTAATTTTTCCTTTCATTAACCCTTGAAGAATACCAAAAAATCAATATTATTAGCCTAAATAAAATTTCACTCTGACATCTCTTCACCAATAACCATGAAAGAATACTAATGGTCTTGTGGTCTTTGGACAACCTGAAATGTCAATATAAATTATCTCCACTTTTCCTGCTTGCCAGCTTCTATCTGCAACCAATTCATAACTTTGTTTCTCAAACTTGTGCCCAAATAGACCACTTTCTTGATAAACGCTGTTTTCCCTTCTCAGGCTCTGACATGTCTATGATCTCCTGACAGCCTTTAGAGAATGTCCTGTTCCTCATAAACTTCTTTCTACACAAATATGAAGAAAGATTCCTTTCTTCCCAAGGAAGCTAAAAATCTTTTTCTCTCTTTGAAGCAAAAAAGAAAAGGCTTATTCCCATCAGACTAAGTAAATAAGCAATAAAGCTTGAATCAGAGTTGAAGAAAAGAAGTCTTCAATCCTGCCTAAAGAATGTTTATATATGTTGGTTAATTCCATAGAGAAATGTTTTATTGAGTGAAATATTTATCTTCTGCAAAAATATCATTTAAAAATAAAACCATGATATCCCTTGTGCAGGTAGGAGAAAAAGGCTCAATAATTCATTCCAGAAAAACATTTGAACATTTTATAGATATTTACCTAGAAATAATTGAATTAGGGTGAGGAAATTTATTTTTGGTGTAGTTTTTAAAAAATATTACCTATTAATTATGTATATGAATAATTCCTGGAAATAATTTTCCTTCTTATTAAATGACAAATCAAAATGTTGTAATCTCAAAAGCAATGACTTTGTATTGAGGCCAGTCAGAGCAGAATTTTAGGCAAGCATTCCTCTAATTGAGAAGCTTGATAAATTATCTTAAGTCAGAGGCAAACGTGCTGTGTACATAAAAGATCACATAACACAATTACAAAATCTTCCCAAGTTGTGTGAAAAATAATTATTATATGGATTGGTGAAAACTAAATTGATTCCTGAAAATATATGGAAAGCAATAATAAGTAAAAACAAACTACACCCTGTAAAACTAATCAGTCAAAGGAAAAGGCGAAGAATTGCTGAGGCAAAGTCCAAAGGAATTTTTCTCCCTAGTTCTAATTATGTATAAGACATTGTTATTCTTTGTGAAGACATTTCATTCAAAGTTTTAGTTGTCCCATCCTAAGCTATTAAAATGTCTCTTGTAAGAGAAAAAAGGGCAAACAAACACAGAATAATGAGTAAAGTGTTTTAGTTTACATTTTCTTTAACTTAAATGTCTAATAATATTGAACATTTGATACACAACCAAGCCATCAAGTCTATGATTCATCAAAATTATACTGAATGCAAAGTAAAATTTAGTTGCTTTAATTACCTATTGTACTTCTCTTTATTCTCTTTCCTTTCTTCTTTACTATTGACCAAGTCTTATTGGTTTATACCTATATTCTGAGTATTAAGGCTTTACATATCTTATGTTTATATATGTTCTTAACTATGATTTATCAATTTTACTTAATTTGTTGTGACTTATTTAATTTCATCATTTTTAGTTTTTCGAAAGATTTTATTAATTAGTCTTTATTTTTTTCTTTTTGTGCTTTTTAAAGAAAAAATTTATGCATGATGTCATTAGGAAACATTTTTCTATGCTTTCTTTTGAATATTTTTATGAACATGTCAGTTTCCGGATACATGAAAATAGAGATTGTTATACCCATTTTATGAGAGAGTTATGAAACTTAATAAGAGCTAATATCCAGATCTTAAATTAGATCAAATCAACTATATGGTGCATTTTAAAGAAATGTTAATTATCATTTCATTTCATTATCTACAGATCTTAACAGGATTTAATTCCAAGTTGCGGGGAATTTGCAAAGAAAAAGAATTTGAGAAAACATTTTAGGGAATTTGAAAGACTTAATATGAACACAAATTTTATTGTGCCTTTCTACTTCCACCAAATATCTGGGTCTCTAATAATACATGTGTATTATTTGACCCAGTATCTTTGGGTCAAAGCAGAAACCAAAAAATTATTTTATTCATAAAATGCTCACAAACTAGGATTATACTGAACTCTTCCAAAAAGAATGCACTAAAGGCAAAAGTAAATTTGCCATTGGAATCTAGGCAACTTTCTGAAAGAATATCTAATTCAATAGAACTTTGAGCTCAAACAGTGAGTGAAAAGGAAATGAATATCTGAGAAATTTGTTCATTAAAGACTTGAATCAAACAGGATTTAAAGAACATCTGGAGAATCTTAACACTTGGAAGCAAGTCCTTAGATGTGAATTCTCAGCTAACAAATGAGAAGCTACTTAATTACACCCTTCATTTTGAAATGACATTGGAAGTTTATTTTGTCTAGTATAGATATAAGGGAAGAGTAAATATTTTTGTCATGTCTATATGCATTTTACCTGTTCTTGTAAAGCTGACCATTAACATTCATTATATAACCCATCACTTGAATAGGGAGTCATGTGATTCTGACTTATGCTTTAAATATATTAATTATAAATGTTTCAGCAGAGCTTTTAAAAGAAATAGACAGCATCCTTTGTCAGATTGAAATAAATCTAATTTTTGAAGTGTTTATTCTGCTTTTGAAGGATTTTCCCTGCCATTTTTTGCTATTAATATCTTTTTTTAACTTATATTCGCTAAGATTCCTTTTCTGGTATTGTAAGATCACAATAAGCATTTTATATATAATTTATCAAAGAGTGTGATAAAATATAATTAAAGATGGTATTGAAAAATTAAACACTCTTGTGCAGGGTGAGAGGTAAGGGTTCAGCTCCATTTTTCTACAGGTAGATAACCAGTTTTCCCAGCACCATTTGTTGAAAAGACTGTCCTTTCTCCAACGTATGTGTTTGGCGCCTTTGTCAAAAATCAATTGGCTATAAGTTTGTGGACTTGTTTCTGTATCTTCTATTCTGTTCCACTGGTCTATGTGCCTG
>PVJS01038847.1:0-19189 GCA_004027185.1 Glis glis
CCTCCCCGTTCCCTCCCTTTAGTGCTTTGCACAGTGATTTGAGTTTTATAAGTTTGGATATATACATCATGCACTTTAGTGTGCTTCCCTCCACCCCCTCCCAACTCCCTCAGTTAGGTCATCTTCTTTGTTCATCTAAATTTTTCATCTTCTTTGTCTGGAGTCCCTTCTAAATCTCCTTCTCTCTAGCTTCCACATATTAAGGCGAACATCCGGGGGAGCAGTTCTTAACAACCATCTTCCATTCCTGGACCGGGCCAACTTTGTTCTTTGGCAGACAAGTAGGCCTGTAGCCTAAAATGTCAATGACTAGCTCAAAGCCACGTGCCACTTTGCAATCAGAGTAGTTGGGTGACTTTTGCACACCAGTTTTGATGAGTGTGATGTCCCTGGCTCTGTCTACAGACCCACACAGCATCACTGAGAACATGGCCTTTCATTCAGTAGAGCCCACATTTCTGCTATCTTTTAACTCTAGAGTGGAGGTCTGCACCTGCCCTGACTCTTCCCACACTGCTGGTTGTACTGTTAGACCTTCCTCTTTCTTTGTTCTAAAATCTCCCTGCATTGGGCTTTCTCTGCACATGCTCCTTCCTCTCCAGGAAGCACTGGCTACGGACCAGGGATGATCTGGCCACCCAGGGCAACAAGCAGACATGTGCTAGGCTGTCGTACCCGGGGGAGGTGTCACTGGCATCATGGGGGAGGTCAGGGGTGCTGCCCAACATCCGTAGTGCACAAGACAGCCCCAAACAAAGATTGATCTGGCCCCAAATGTCAGTGGTGCCAATGCTGAGAAACCCTGCTCCAGCCACCCGCCCTGTCCCCAGAAGCTTCCTGGAAGATGCCTTATTTGTCCACTTTCCCCTACCTGGAGCCCCAGTTCCCAGCGCGCCCTCTCCAGGCACCCTCCTGCAAACTCCCCAGCCCGTGGGGCTGGAAGTGCCTGGGAGGCAGGGGGCTTGCTGGGGTTGGCCACCCCTCTCTGGAGAGCATCGCTGAGGTCCACGCCCCTTGAAGGACCGAAGGGCTACCAGGGAAAGCTGCTCTCCAGAAAGTCATTCTGCAGACTCCCATCTCTGGCACTGCAGTCATGCTGTGTGACACCCCCCACCACCACCCTGCAGTGGGTCAGGGGTCCTCTCACTGGGCAGCATGCCCGGAGGGTACTTTCTAAGCTGGTTGTAGGTGATGGAGGGGAATTTGGTTAGCCCTCCTGACTCTATTCCAGGATGCTTCTTGTTTTTTATTTCCAGAGAAGAAAAAGTACTTTAAAAAAAATCAGAGAATTTTCGAGACCAACACACCCAAAAGCTCCATTTAGGGACATCTGGCGGTCTTTGGATTGGTCTGTTTACACGTCTGCTGTCTGTCTCCCTGCTGGATGCGGGTTTCTCGAAGTCAGGGGCCAGCTCTTGTTCTCCACTCTCTCGCCGGTGTCCAGCATTCCCCTGGGGTGCCGGAAACACTAGCACTAGCTTGCTGAATTAGTGAATGAAGGCATTCATTAGGCGCGGACTGAAGTCAAAGCTCTACTTCCGTGTGTGTGCGTGTGCTTGTGTGTGCATGTGTAGTCATAACAACAGTATCTAAATAAATCCTTACTAGGTGCTCAGTGATTACTTGTTGAATTAAAGGTTGGGTACTTGTTGCTGCTTCAGTCTCTGTGCTTAGCATTTGACATAGAGTAACTCATTTAATTCTCACTACAACCATGCAGAGTAGGTTCTTTTTAAAAATTTACCTTAATTGGTACATTGTGATTATACATAGCATAGTGAGGTTCAGTGTGATAGAAACATACATGAACACAGCAATTGATGTGTTTCCCTCCAGACCCCACCCTGCTCCTCACCCTCCCTGTACATATCATTGAGATTAGTATTGATGACTTCATATACGGACATATTAGCATTTTTTGAACTGTTTTCTTCATCAAGTCTCCATTTTCCCCTCCCCATCTCCTTCCCCAAATCCCTGTCCACTATTCTATTGCTCTCTCTCCTCACTTATCTAAAGTCCCTCTCATTTCCTAATTCCTCTCTTGCTTCCAGATATGAGAGAAAACATAAGACCCTTCACTTTCAAAATAGGTTCTTTTTTCTCCATTTTAAAAATGAGGATACTGGGGTCAGAGAGGTTTAGTAACTTGATCAAAGCCACACAGACAAGGAGCAGCAATGGAGATATGAGTCCTGGTCTGGCACTACAATTTGAGTTTATATATACTACAATCCCCCGGAGGTGAAGCAAGGATGGGTGGGGCCTAATGTGTACTCCAGGGGACCACTGGGTCTTGTGCATAGAGCTGGGCCTGGAGAGATCAGTGTTGGGGAAGGGGCACTGGGGAGTGTGGGGGTTGGGTAGATGCAGGAAATTACTGCCTTACCATGAAGGGAGTCACCCAGACCAGAACAAGGGACGGAAGTGAGACGGGTGGGTGGGTCGCTTGGAGGAAAGAGAGACTTCAAGGATATGCAGGGGCCTGGGAGGCAAGACTGTGGAAAAGAGACCCGACTGTGAAGAGCAGCAGAGTTGGGAGGCCATGGACATAGGAGAGCACGATGGCGGATTGATTGTGGAGTGTGTTGTACTTGAGGTGCTGCGGAGCATCTAGAGGGACACACAGAAGTCATAGACACTTTGAACATCACATGGTAGACCCTATAAAAACCTGACATCCAAAGGAGCAGACATTGGCTCATATAACTGAGAGATACAGTGCTGCCTCCGGGCATGTTCTGGTCCAGGGGTTCAGCAGACTCCAGTGTCCTAGTTCGCTCCATCTCTGGAGCAGACAGACGGTGTGGCCATAAGCAGCCTCAGACTTACATCCTAGCAGTTTAGAAACATGCAAGGGCAGGATGAGAGGGGGAGAGAGAGAGAGAGAGAGAGAGAGAGAGAGAGAGAGAGAGAGAGAGAGATTGTGAGGCTCTAACAAGAATTTCCAGACTCCCAGGTCTCTGACAGTCTACACCAAGCAAGAGGGTGGGTGAGGTGTCCCTACTGATGGTCACTGTCCTCACACCCCTGAATCACATGGAGTGACAGGTTGGCACTTCCCCATTGAAAGGCAGGAAGGGGCCAGGCACAGTGGTGCATACCTATAATCCTGGTACTTGGGAGGCTGAGACAGGAGGATCACAGGTTTGAGGCCAGCCTCAGCAACTTAGCAAGATTCTCAGCAACCTAGTGAGACCCTGTTTCAAAAAATAAAGTAAAAAGGGATGGGGGGGGTAGCTTGGAGGTAGAATGCCCCTGGGTTCAATCCCCAGTACCAAAGAAGAAGATGAAAAAGGAGGAAAGGAGGAGGAGGAGGAGGAGGAGGAGGAGGAGGAGGAGGAGGAGAAAGTGAAGGAGGAGGAGGAGGAGGAGGAAGAAATGGAGGAGGAGGAGGAGGAGGAGGGGGAGAAAGGCAGGAAGGACAGGTAAAACCATGGCAAGTGTCCACTCTAAGGGACAGAGTGGCTCTTACCATTCATTCTGCAAGATGCACATACTTAGAGAGGGATTACTCAAGGGGCTGGGTCATTAGAGGGAGTCTGAGTTCTAACTCTGCTTCTCAGGCTCAACTCTGTGAAAAGTAGCTCTCAGTCTTTCCTCACTTCCTCTCCACTTTCCCCTGTGTCTCCAGGTCCCAGCTGCTGCTCAGGAGTCAGGAGGAACCTCGGGAGAGGAGCCCACGCTGTTGGCACAGGTAACTGAGCGTCTGCGTGCACAGAGAGACAGCGGCTCCTTTGCAGTTTTATTGCTTGTTTTGTTCACAGTTACCTGCAATCTGGCATGGCTGCAGATGGGTAGAAATATGCTTGAGCGTAACACATTCCCGGCAGGGGAGGAACGCCCCACAACACAACTGCTCAACCCGAAAGCAGGCTGGTGTGTTTCCTGGTCTGCACTGTTCTCTGAATACAAAGAGACAGATGATGATTGCAATAACAGACAATCGAGCGGTGGTCAGGCACTCGAGAGGTGCTTCAAACAGTTGGTCATAAATATAAAATCAGAGCATTATGATTCGCAGGAGAGGGTGATGAACACGGATCCCAGTAAGTGAGTCTGAGATGGAACCTGGTCCTGGGCGCTAAGATGGGGAAATGCAGGTCTTCCCAGCAAAGGGCGATGGTCTGGGCCAGGCTGCACCTGAACTTCCCGGACGTGAGATGGACATGCTCCCTGGGCCCTTCTGGATTAGTGGCCCCTGCTGTGGTCAAAAAACAGCCTTCTGATGCTCAGCCTCCTTCGGTGACAGCCTCATCAGGAGGCCACAGACAGTGGGTGATGTGGCAAGCCAAGCCAAGTGAGGGTCCCTGTAATGCTCATGGGCTAATCACTTGTGAATACGCCACTTTTCTTTTTTTGGTATTGGAGATTATACCCAAGGGTCTTCTACCGCAGCCTCTAGAAACTGGAAAAGACAAGTCCATGGAGCCTCCCCTGGAGCCTAGAGGGAATACAGCCTGAGGATACCTGACGTTAGCCCAGTGAGACCCATGCTATATTTTTGGACTGCAGAACTGTGAGTGGTTTTAAGCCATTGCAGTTTTGATAATTTGTTATAGCAGTGGGAGGAAATGAAGATGGGATGTAAAAGCCATTCTGACTTGAGGTAGGACAATCTGACCTGAGACTCTTTTAGCTTCAGAGCATCCTATAGGATGAGTCCAGGTGGTCAGAGAGCTTGTATGGGACCCCAACTTCTCCCTCTGCCAACTTCCTTCCCCCTCCACAGTTGTTGATCTCAAGCACACCTCCTAGTAGGTGTGCTAATCTCTCAGGGGCCCATGCTGTGACCTCGTGTAGTTGACAGGTAGCGTCCTGTGGTGGGCCAGGACAGGAGCACTGGGCCAGTGTGATGGTTTGGATTTAGAATGTCCCATGGAGCTCATGTCGTTGACAAGTCAGCTATGTTGGAGGCAGGGCTTTGCTGCTGAGGGGGGTACCTGGGAATATGGCCTTGAGGACCATATTTTTTATTTTTTAAATATTTTTGGTGGTACTGGGGATTGAATCCAGGGGCATTCTACCTCCAGGCTGTACCCCCAACCCTATTTTTTATTCTTTATTTTGAAACAGGGTCTCACTAAGTTGCACTGGGCCTCACTAAGTAGCTGAGGCTGGCTGCGAACCCGGATCCTCCGGTCTCCGCCTCCCAAGTACTGGGATTACAAGCATGTGCCACCACGCCTGCCTATCTTGAGGACCATATATATGTACCTGCTCCCCTTGCTCTCTCTCTCTCTGCTTCCTGCCTCCATAATGTGAGAGCAGAATCCCTCTGTTCATATCTTCTTTGCCCCCCTCCCCCGTACCCTGAGCTCCGCAGACTTCACCTGTCCTAACATGGACTGAAACCACCAGAATGGTGAGCAAATGACCATTCCTTATTCTGAGTTATGGTTGTCAGGTATTTCAGGTCACTGCAGTGAGAATGCAGACTGACACAGCCAGTCTGTCTTGGCTTCCCAACATGGTGATCATGGACATGGTGCCTCTCTTTTTCAAGCCCTGGTCTTAGTGGCAAGTGAGGGAGAAGAACAATACACAGCAGAAGCTCACAGTGGGGGTCTGCTGGAGCACAACCAGCCGCAGGTGGCACAGTGCCCACCTTGAGCCAAGCTCTCCACGAATGCTATCGGGAAGATTGATGCTGGAGGAACCAAGGCTGAAGATATGGTGATGATGGGGGTAAAGACAGTGATGTGACAGCTCCAGGGGCCGAGGACCTGAGGAGGAACCAAGGCTGAAGATGTGGTGATGATGGGGGTAAAGACAGTGATGTGGCAGCTCCAGGGGCCGAGGACCTGAGGAGGAACCAAGGCTGAAGATGTGGTGATGATGGGGGTAAACACAGTGATGTGTCAGCTCCAGGGGGCCGAGGGCCTGAGGAGGAACCAAGGCTGAAGATGTGGTGATGATGGGGGTAAAGACAGTGACGTGGCAGCTCAGGGGGTCGAGGACCTGAGGACATGCCTGTGGCTTGAAGGACACAGTCTATGGAGAAGCTGATAGGTGATTCTGTTAGTACCCAGGAGGGCGGGCAGAGAACACTGAGCTTTTTCAGGCTGACGTCCTACCTTCCTCCAACTCATCTGAATCTAGTGTACATGGATGGGTTCTGGGATGGATTCTAGTGTCTGACCTAGAATCTAGACACACACTGACCACCAGGCTCCGCACTGGGCCTTGGAGGACCTGGGAGCTGTTCTTTGGGTTCCTTCTGGACTTAGTTTGCAGGGCTTAACTTTACAGTGTCAAAATACAGGCTCTGGATCTCTCATTCCACTGTCCAAGGGGACAGATGACCTGTGTGGGGCCGGGGGAATTGCGGATCATGTCCCACTGACCCCATGAGGACCAAGAGCTCACACGTGAGCCTGGAAAAGGAGTCATGCAAGGATCATGTGAAGGGAGAAGGTAGGAGATAACTTTTAAATAATTGTCTGAGCTTACATGAAATCTTTTTTTTTTACTTAAAAAGAAGCATAAACTTTATTCATGGATCTCAACTATAAATCCTCCCTCCATCTCCAACACCCCCAAAAATGGCCCATTGAAAGAGTATGAAAAATGACTTCCCTGTTTTTGTTTCCAGCCTCAGATAGTTCAGAAAAGCACCATTTTTAGGTGAGCTACTGAGGATGTTCAAAATGAGAACTGCCACAAAAATGCCGGAAACCCCAAACTTGGACCTAATTCACAGTTGTCAAGTCCTGCACAAGGAGGTGGCCAAATGATTCCAACTACATCATGCACTTCAGGGCACTCCTGGGCTGGGCCTGTGGGTGCAGAGCCCCAACTGTCAGCCCTGCTTCATGGCCAAAGGCAAATCACTGCCGAAAATGGACTGTAATGAAAACAGTGACAGACCCTTCAATGTAATGGGTTCCTTTCCATATATTATGCAATCACTGCCTTGGAAATGGCCTTTCTTTATTCCTGAGAGGTGTTTCTTTTTTTTGGAACAGGGGCCACAGGGTGACAAGATGCCTTCATGCTTAGGGCCGTATGTAGGTTGGATTGGGCCAGGGCCAGACCTATTGCTTGACAATTGGCAGCAATTTTCTATTTCACGGAGGCTGGAATCAGCCACATCTAATCACTAGAATCATTGCACAAGGGGCTGGGCAGGGCAAGCAGGTCAGCCATCCGTCCAATCTACAGTTGAGTCATTCACGCCCCAAGAAATGGATTTTATGCTGTGTCCTTGTTCTATAAGAGACTGAGCAAAGAACAACTTCCCGAGGATGCGCTGGAGGTGGCCATGGCTCTGGGCTGTGAGGGGCTGGGCGCATTCAGTACCGTAAGGGAAGGATCCAGGTACAGTGGAGATGGTGTCAAGGTCCAGCTATGGTAATCCTTAGGACCTGCGAGTCTTCAAGGAACTCTGGACCACTGTCCCTCTCTGACTCGTCTCTGGCTTTCTTAACTACCATCTCTAGAAAAGTATCTAAATTCACAACGAGGGGGCTTCCTGTTGGTAGCAAGTAAAAATGTGTCCCCAAGAAGGAGGAGCTCTATTGGGACTCTTTCCAATGACAGATACTGACTTAAGTTACAAAAGGAAATGTACTGTGTCACGTAAATGTAAAGATTATTCATATTCAAGTGCTGTCGGGTCTGGAAGGCTGACCAAGAGCCTAGGATCTCTCCTTTCCTCCCCTTTACTCTGCCTCTGTGCTCAGTTAAGCCCTTTACATGTGGTAATCCTGGGAAATTCCAGGCTCATGTGCCCTCAATTCCAAGGCCAGTTGGATAAAAGAAGATGATGTATCTCCAACAGTTCTAACATGATTCGGAACTGAGACCCACTGAACCGACTAGGTCTGTGATCTGCCCCAAACCAATTGCTGTGACCACAGAGACATAATGTGATGATTGGCCAGGCTTGGGGCTGTGCAGATCAATTGGGTGGTGAGGGAATTCTATGCTCTAACTGACCAAGTACTGGCCGCCTTCCCTTTCTGAGGCCCAATTCCAGTTCCTTCTGCGTGGAGGGAGCCAGGCGTTTTCAGCCCACTTGAGGACATGGCTGGGCTTTGGAAGGGTGGTTTCCTAAGAAAATAGAATTCAGGGATTGGATGTTAAACAGACAAAGACAAAAATTGTTCCCTAGAGATGACACCAGATGTAATGGTTGAAATACATCATGTCCCCCAGAAAAGCTCATGTATTGGCAATGCAAAAATGCTCAGAGGTGAAAAAATTAATTCAGGGATCTAATCTCATCAGTGGTTAAATCCATTGGTGAATTAATAATTTGAATGGATTTACTGGGTGGTAACATAGGCAGGCAGGGTGTGGCTCGAGTAGGTAGATCACTGGGGGTGTGGCCTTGGGGTCTATATCTGTCCCTGGTACCTTCCTCTGATTCTCTCTCTCTCTCTCTCCCTCTCCCTCTCTCTCTCTCTCTCTCCTTTTTGGCTGCTAAGCACCTTTCCTCCGCCATACGCAGCCGTCACATTGTCTCTGCCTTGGAGCCGGCCAGCCATGGACGGAACCTCTGAAACCATGAGCCCAATAAACCTTTCCTCCTCTAGGTTGCTATTGTTGGGCACTCTGGTCACAGTGATGTAAAAGCTGACTAAACACGCTAGGTTTATAGGAGGATCTGGATAAGTATTTGGATGTTTCTTCTCCCCAGGGAGAGTCGGTCACTCAGTGTTGGACAAATCCTTGTTGCTTCCCAGACTCCCTTGATTACCTCTCCTGTTCTTTCTCCCCTGGTCAGCACCTTTATCCCATGCTTGTTCTTCTGCTTCTAGATGAGCAGGAGCACCCTGTGAGTCTCGGGATGTGGATCTCCGAAGGGCTGCCAATGGGCTGGAATATGAAAGCTGAGGGTGGGGGAGTGAACTCCCTATGAGGTGAACGTTGACAAATGGGGATGGAAGACATTTGGTGGTGATTGGAGAGATAAATTCATGCCCTCCGTGAACTCCCTGCCATCAGCTCCTTGTATTTTGAGCTCCCAGTGCACATGCCACCTAAGAGCCCTTGTATTACATTCCCATCTCTGCAGTAACAAATTACCATAAACTTAGTGGCTTAAAGCAATGCAAATTTATTTTCTTCTAGTTCTGGAGGATTGAAATATAGAATGAGTTGGCAGACTTGTATTCCTTTGGAAGCTCTGGGTAGGCTCCATTTCTTTGCCTTTTATAGCTTCTACCTTCTGCCCGCATTCTTTGGCTTATGACCTCTTCCTTACATTGCTCCAACCACTCATGTTTGTCCTGACATCTCCTTATCTGACTCAGATCCTCCTCCTTCCCTCTCTTAAGGACCCTTGTGATGCCATCGGGGCACCCAAACAGTCTTTGACAATCTCCCCATCTCAAGACACTTACCTTAATCACACGGGCAAAATCCCTTGTGCTAGGTAAGGCCACCTATTCGCGAGTTCTAAAGATTAGGATGTGGATGCCTTCGGGAGTCCTTACTCAGCTGACCACATTCTGAGATAGCTCTCTGAGGCTCTGGCCAGTATAGGACTGCACTGTATTATGTTACTTTACTCCCTCTTATTTCGATTCCCCTTGTTTTTCACCTTTACCCCCTGAATTTACATATCCCAAAGAATCTGTTTCTCCTTGATCACTGCCTCAGGGTTCACTAGCTGAAGACCCAGGGTGAAGACAACCTCCATGGGCTCACGTGACATCTGCCCATCCCTTCTTTCTATGATCACAGGTCCATTTATATGTCCGGCCAATGAGCCACTTGCAAAAAGAAGCCTTGTTTTCTCATCTGTATCTTTAGCGCAGGGATGGAATCCTGTAGATGCTCATTGTTGAATGAGAGAATAAATGAATCTGTCTTTCAAGGATCCTGGAATTACTGGCTCAAAGCTTATGTATTCTGGAAATGTGTCTACCCTATTGTCAACCCTTTCTCTACCAAAGTTTGGTATGTGTGTGGGCACATCGTGCTTCAGTGAGTTTGACTGCACAGTCATACTCAAGAGTCAAGGACAGAGACGACCCCGCCCTTTCTGGCCATTTGACCTTGAAATGGTCGCTATACTTCTCTGCATCCCAGTTTCTTTGCCTATAAAATGGGGATAATAACTAAATTTATCCCCTAGAGTGGACGAAATGATTCACTTTGATGATAACAATGGGAGGTATTCAAGACATTTGTAGTTTTGCAAAGTTCTGATTGCCTATACTTTAGTAGCACCTACATTTCCTCCGTCAATGTGAATAAAAATCTCCCAAAACTTCCTTCTGAGTATCTATTTCTTCAGCGATGTTTCCCAGATGGGCCATGGGCAGGCTGTTTTGCTTGGCTAAACGGACCCCCATCCACATCCCTTCCTTTTGTTCTACCTTCCAGTTCTAGGTAACCATGTGTTAGCATTCTGGACAACTAGATATAAGCCCAAACCAGCAGGGTCAGCCTTTCCAGAGAGCTTTTCCATTCTTTATGGAAGAGTCAGACTCTATCAGAATGGACCATCTGCCTTTTACCTCTCCCTTTTCTTTCTGTATCCTGTCGTCATGATGTCTGGAGTCCCTGCAGCAGTTTCGTCACATGAGGCAATCAGCATCAGGAAAAAGAACAAGAGAATCCTGACCTTGAGTGACAGCGACCTGTGAAGGAACATTGGAACCCGCCTACTTCCAGACTTCTTGTTTGTGCTTTTTCAAGGCGGAAATTTGGAGATGAGTTAGATACGTAAAAGCCGCCAAAGGGAGAAGAAAGGAAGGGCATAGTCAAAGAGATCCGCATCTCTCTTTAGATTTTAAAGAGTTACGGAGAGAAAGGGTGGCTCAAAACCAAAACAAACTTCCACCTCTCCCCGTCAGTGGACTAGAAGCAACTTGAAAGCTGTGGCCGTGTCTGCCTGGTGCCTGGTGTCATCTCTCTCTGGCGTGGTGCCTGGCATAGAAGGTGTTTGTTGAGCAAACAAAGGGCTCTTTCTTTCCACCTCTTTTAACTTTGGCCAAGTCTATCTGGCTCATCAGAGCAGCCCTGGTGACAGTTGTTTGGTGGCTTTCCAAACGCCATACTATTTAAGTACAGCACACAGTCTCAGGGGCCAGGCCAGCGACTGGACCACTGAACCCAGCTGGACAGATCGGTGCTAGCAAAACTCGCACATTTCATCTGAACCTTTAATTTCCAAACACTTGCTCCAACATGTGATTCACCTGGGAGGATTTCTAATGAGGAACCAAATTTAAGATGGATAGGAGAAGCGTGTTTGCCTAGATCCTGGTCTCTGTGCCATAGGATCCAATGGGAGACATTTATAGGCCAGTGATTTTCAGCACCCTACCTGGGCTTCTATCCTGGAGCCCAGGTGCAGCTGGGAGCATCTCACCACTTGCCTCCTCTTTGCTGCATCTTCCCGAAATGCAGCCCCAGGCTCCTGCTGGCTTTGAGATGTCTCCTGCCATGGCACTGGTCCAGTCCCTGTTCACGACTGGGGGCGCACAGCCAGTCTGCTCGAGAGAAGACCAACCCTTGGGCATTTATCTTCATAAGCTCTTGTGGTAGGGGAGCAAAGGCAAGAGAATCTATTCTTGAGTAACGCATTCTGTTCCCTGGCAGTGATGAAAGGGATAAAAATAAATCAGTGTTTCCACTCAACGCGTTTGAAGGACAAGCCAAAATCACACCATTAAAAATTAACATCTAAAGCAGATTGTACATTACTCAGGATGAGTTCAGGCCCAAAGTAGAATAATTGGTCAAATGAATCCACAGGATGTTAGGTATGACGGATTCACTCTTATTTCCAGTGGTTAAGAAATAAAAGAAGACAAATTATCTTCATTTCAGGCCAGGAAGGGTTTCAGGAGCAGCCTACCACATTTTACTGGAGTTAAAAGGGGAACCAGGAAAGAGGGTCGGTTCAGAGGTGTGGGGTCTTCTGAAGGGCCGAATTCATCGCCAGAACCCCAAGAACTCATGAGGAAATTACCATATCCTTTTCTTCATTGGAACCACCTAAGCTCTAGTGGATAATGCCACCATCAGTTTAATTTCTCATGCCCGAAACAACTCATTGAATGCCCATTGTGTACATCCATTGATATCATGCATAGGCTATCGATCCACCCATTCACCCAGCACCTGCCTGCGTGTGCTTGGCCCCACTCTGAGGCAGAAAATGCAGCGATGAATAAGACATAGTTTACTCTTAAAGAAATTAGCTCAAGCTGGGCATGGTGGCACATGCCTGCAATCCCAGTGCTTGGGAGGCTGGGACAGGAGGATCACAGGATTGAGGCAAGCATCAGCAACTTGGGGAGGCCCTCAGCAACTTAGTGATAGCTTGTTTCAAAACAAAATAAAAAAATAGATAAGACTAAGGGTGTAGCTCAGAAGTAGAATACCCCTGGGTTCAATCCCCAGTACTATAAAATAAAACAAAAACAAAAATAAAAACCAAAACAAAAGACATGCATGACTTTGGAGCATGGGTTTTCAACCTCCACACTATTGACATATTGGGCTGGGTCCTCCTTAGTTCCGAGGGCTGCCACGTGCATCGTTTAGCAGCATGCCTGGACTCTGCCCACTAGATTCAATAGTACCCAGTCGTGAGTATAAAAAAGATATCCAGATATTAGCAAATGTGCCCCGAGGGGGATAATCAAAAATTGTCCCTGGTGTGGAGTCATTGCTTGAAGTGAGAAGCCCAGCTTCTCCTCCAGCCTCATCCTAGGCTAGATGTTCAGCTGTTCTTTAACTTTTCCTTCTTCACAGCACTTCTTACAGCTTCTGACACCAAGTAGGTGCATAATAAATGCTTGTAGGTTCCTTGGATGTATGAACGAGGGTCTCTCTTTGTAAGACCAGCCTTTTCCTAAGGAACCGACAGACCACCAGGAAGACCTTGAGTCTCAGCCGTGCACAAAGCCAAGCAAGCCATATATTCAATCAACATACGCCTTAGCTGAGTATGAAAAAAATATCTGCTTATGGAGTATTTAGCTGTTTAAGCCTGACAGATAATTGAGCGGCTGGATTTTTTTCAGTTTCAACAGATTGGTTTGCCATTCTATAGCCACAATAACGGGGCAGAGTAACAATCACGTCTCTGTTTAATTTTCTGGAGAGCGCCGGCTCGCCGAGGCTAACAATCTGGCCAATTAAATGTGGCCGGTTGGCACTCCCACACAAGTTTGGGGGTATCTAAAATAGCTCGCTTGCAAAAGCAAAAAAAAAAAAAAAAGAAGAAGAAGAAAAAAAATCTAAGCTGCAGAGAAAGTTGTAATTCTCCCAAGATTTCATATTTCAAAAGCAGGCTTGCGATGGTCAAATTGTTCTGGTGACAGAATAGACAAGCCATCCATTTCGAGTGTGTTAGTGTCAGTCTGAGTGCTGTTGTCTCTGTGGCCAGAGATTGTGTCTATTTGTGGAACTGGATAATTTTTTTTTTAATGTTGAGGCTTCTACTCTTTGTGGACTGAGGTCATGGGACTCTTGAAAACGATTGGGTCAAGGTCATGGAGTGTCCCTCACCAGGCTTTGTTTATTACCTACAACTTCAATGAGGGTGACTGATGGGAATGGAGTGAGGTTCCCTACTTGTTTCCTTCTTGCGTCTTCCAGATACAGTGCTCATAGTTTCGTGTGTGTGTGTGTGGGGGGCTTTGTTAGTTACCTATCAGCCCAACAGTGTTGAGTAACAACCATGAAGTATCACTGCCGTATGGCAGAAACATCTGTGGCTTGCAGATCTGTAGGGTTGAGCTGATCTTGGCTGGACGTTGCTGACTTTGAGTGCCATGTCTATCTGGGGTCAGATGCAAGCTGGACGATTGACTCTGCTCATTGGGTCTGGGTGTTCTCCCTTGTTGGTTGATCTTGGCTGGTCTTGGTCGGGAGGGATGGAATGCCTTTCATCCTCCAGGGGGCTGGCTAAGAAATGTGCACCTGTCAGTTGCAGAAGTACAAGAGCTTGCATTATTATTATTATTTTTTGATACTGGGGATTGAACCCAGAGGCATTCTACCTCTAAACTACATGATTTTATTTTTAAGTCAGCCCTATTTTAATTTTTTTATTTTGAAACAGGGCCTTGCTAGTTGTTCAGAGAGTCTCACTAAGTTGCTGAGGCTGGCCTTGAACCTGCAATCCTCCTGTCTCAGCCTCCCAAGGTCTGAGTATAGGCGTGCGCCATGCCTGGCTGCATTCTACTTGCTGATACCCCATTTGCCAAAGCATGTTAAGTGGTTGAGCCCAGAGTTAAGAATTCAGGAAGGCCCTGCAAAGTTATATGGCCCAGGGTGAGAGTATAAAGAGGTGATTCATTGTAATTGATTAACACATCAATCTACCACAGAGGCTGTATTCCAGAAGGTGTCAGGATTTGACAATAAGGCTAAATCTGAATAAGAAAGCTCCTCCGAGGAAATTGAAGAAGGATGAGAGAGAGTTCTGACTTCAATTCCTTTGGAAAGATATGCAGGAGTAGTATAGGTAGATCATACGGTGGATCCATTCCCCATCTTCTGTTTTTTTTTTTTTTTTTGAGACCGGGTCTCACGAAGTTACGGAGGGCCTCACTAAGTAGAGAGAGAGAGAGAGACAGGGAGAGAGAGAGAGAGCGTGCGCGCACATGTGCGCGAGCTGAGGCTGGCTGCGAACCCGGATCCTCCGGTCTCTGCCTCCCAAAGTACTGGGATTACAAGCGTGCGCCACCACACCTGGCTCCATTCCCCATCTTCTGAGGAACCTCCACACTGTTCTCCATAGCAGCTGTACTAATTTGCAATCCCCCCAACAGTATATAGGGGTACATATATGTCCCTGTCACTCTCTACCTCATTATGATGTATAATTACAATTGTACCAATAAAAGTACATTAAAACAAAACAAAAACAGCAGAATAAGTACAAGATTTGGAAACTGGCTTGCCAGCAATTGGTATGAACGAATACCTTAGGGTTTTTGTTGACCACCAGTTCAACTATGAGCACACGGTGAGCCTCGGTGGCTTAGCAGGCAGGTGTGCACTTCTATGGCCAGTGTCACTCATTCAGTAGTGACTAGGAGTTCATTTGATTTATTAACTACATTTATAGCTTTTGTTTTGCAGCAATACATGTTAAGGTCATTGACAGCTTAGAGGAGAATTTCATCTGAAGGGGAATTAGTTAAGAGTTTTGTATAACCTACGGCCAAGAAGAATTAGGGGTGCCATGGATAACTTTGTTCAGACACCAGAGGTATTCCATGTGGAAGATGGTGCTTTCTTGCTTAGTCCTGATCCAGAAGTCATGGATCTATGGTTTTTTGGGCCAGTGGTGGCGGTCCGAGTAGTGAATAGATTTGAGATATGAGAAGTCCCAGCGTGCTGGAGGGGTTCAGACAGGGGCCTTAGAGAGAGCTGCCATCCCAAAGAGGTTCTTCTCTCAATGTTGAGTTCTGAAACGATGATTTAAGTATTGCACTTTGTTTTTCTGTGTGCTCAACCATTATACTTAAGGTACAGTTAGTAAAGTGGTCTTCTGCTCAAGAGAATCTCATGAATGAAAACTCCATTTTAGAAAGGAAATGTTTATTCTCCCCTCCTGATGTTTCCCTTCATGGAGTGAGAACTCCATTCATGTGGTACCCCCGGCCTCTCTGTTCCTCTATGGACTCCACACCACTGGAGGGCAAGAGAGGAGAGAATCACGCTCTATACATATTTAGGAACGCTACACTTGCTGTTATCCATTCAGAAATCCCTCTTCACCCTCTTGGGAGTGAGCTGCTCACAGAAGGCACACTCCTCTGTTCTTTTCCAGGCACAGAGCACTCGTGCTATGCCCTCATGGGGTTGCCATCCACACAAGGATAAACCTGTCAAATTTAGAGGTTTGATACTAACAATCAGTTTTGCGCTCATCTGAAGCGACAGCCTCCAGTTTCGGTTCATTTGTGATAAAGGTGACCTGATGGCTTCTGTCTGACACAATTCACTTTGTGCACAGAGTTCAGGAAGAGGAGAGGGTGCTGGTGAGCAGTCCCTAAGCATCCCATCAGTACAAGATGGGACAGAAGGCATGGAGGTACCTTGTAGTGAATGTGTCTTCGTGAGTCTGGGTGCTTAGTCTACACTAACTCCTCCAAGTGTGTCTGTGGCATCGCCATTACTTCTATCCTTAGTTGACAGAATAGAAAACTGAGGCTTCTCCACATTGGGAAGTAACAAAGCAAACATCAACTCACAGGGCTTCCAACTGGTGGACAGTGAAGAGAAAGGTTTGGAGCTACAGGGATAGCCGCCATCAGGGAAGGGAGTGGATATTGGCTTTGAGGAGATGGGAACCATGCTGGGCTCAGCTGGGCAAAGTGATTGAGCTGGGGAGAGGAGGGCGTACGGACATTCCAGGGAGAGAAACAAGGGGCAGTATCTCCCAGCAGTGATGGCAGAAGGGATATTGTTGTTGCCACCATCTTCAGCTCTGTGTCTCCATCATGACAGCCACCATCTATTGACCTCTGACTACAGACCAGAGACTGTTCTAAGCATGTTACATCTGTTATTCCATACTGTTTTATTGTTGTTGTTGTTGCTGTTTGTTTTGATACTGGGAACTGAGTCCATACTGTTTTATTATTGTTGTTGTTGCTGTTTGTTTTGATACTGGGAACCGAACCCAAGGGACGTTCTATTTCTGAGTTACACCCTCAGTCCTACTTTATATTTTATTTTGAAACAGAGTCTCACTAAGTTGCTGAGGCTGGTTTCCAATCTGTGATCCCCCTGGCTCAGCCTCCCAATAGATATAGTTTTTAACAGCTCTATTGAGGTATATTTGACATTTATTAGACTTCATGAATTTAAAATGTTTAATGTGATAAGTTTTGAAATAGAAACATAGCCCCAGAACCATCACCACAACCAAGATGACAAATAGATGCATTTCCCCTAAAAGTCTCCTTGTGTCTCTTTCTAATCGCCCCCTTGTTCTCTTCTTTCCTGAGCCCCAGTTCTGTCTCCAGGGAACCACCACATTTCTTTCTATATTTGCATGTTCTAGAATGATATGAAAATGAAATCATATAGTATGTACTCTTACTTGGTTTGACTTTCACTTAGTTTTCTTGAGATTTGTCCATGTTGTAGTGTCTGCGGGCAGTTTATTCTTTGGTGATGCGGAGTCATATTCTATTATAGGAATACGCCACAGTGCGTCTGTCCATTCGTGTATCGGTGGGGAGTTGGCTTATATTCAATATTTGACTATACGGCCAATATGAACATCCATGCACACGTCAGTGTATGTGCAGGTGATGTCCTTTCAGAGCCCACATTTAATCCTTATCACGAGTGAACGGCACAGTGCTATCCTAATCCTCACTGAGAGGTGCGGATGCTGAGGTCCAGCAAGCCGAGGCCACTGGCTAACCTGCAGCCAGGCCAGCTGCTGGGCCCAAGCTCAGCACCCCTGTGCAATCCTGCACCCCCACGCTAAGAAGAATGCCTTCACATGGAAAAATGAAGATATTTATTTTTCCCTTCATAAGAACACATTTCTCAGCCTATCTTGATCCCCTGTCGTAGTTATCCTGATTGGCCACTGCACGCAGACTCTCCGAGGGCGAGATGAGCATTCCTCCAGCGCTTTTTTAGTTTACCCATCAGCAAGAGATAAGAAAACCCTACTAGACACCAGGACCTTTTCCCGTCAAGAACACGAGATTATATCTTCACTTATGGAGTAACTTTTAGACCCTGGAAATGAGAGTGAAGAAAGGAAGTGGACCGGAGACACAAAGACGGCGCCTTTGCGATATCGTTTGCGCATATTTATGTTGTAAATATATGCCTGTGCATATTTACAATCTCAGAGCCGAGGATTCTGTGGATGAAATCAATCCATAAAGAGGGCAAGCTCAGCTGCAGAATAACAGTTAAACCGAGCTCAAACTGCTGCTGGTTCCCTGGGCTCGGAAGCAAGCATTTTGAGGCAGCTCTGCTCACATTTCCCTATAGGAATCTGGTCTCTGGGCCTTTGTCCCATGTCCGTCCCTCGTTCTGATTCAGGTGTAAAAAAATCTCATTATTACTTTTGTTCTTAATACAATTTATGTAATTATAAGTTTCTATAATTTAATTTTTAATAATGGCTACATTTAGCAGCCATCTTACAAAATTCTCTATATCTCTTTATATAGAGAGATATAGGTATATCTCTATATTTAGGAATTTATATCTATATATGGGAATTTTTCATAGGAAATATATATCTATTTCCATAAATTTAGGACTCTCTATATATGTGAAATATATATCTATTTCTATAAATTTAGGGCTCTCTATATATGTATGTATACATATATACATATACATATGTATATATGTACTAGGGATTGAACCCAAGGGCATTCTACCTCTGAGCTATACCCCTAGCCCTTTTTATTTTTTATTTTGAAACAGGGTCTTGCTAAGACAAAATTCCTAAGTATTTAACAATGAACTCTTGTGACTCAGTAGGGGTACGCCCCAAGGTACAACCATAAAGAATAATCATCTCCTTCAACCAATATGGTTTTTCCTTAATATCTGAAGGGAATTGATTCTAGGACACCCCAAGGGTACCTCAGATGCTCAAGTGCCTTCTATGAAATGGTGTGGCATTTACACATAACCTATGCACTTTAATCCTTCCTTCCTTCCTTCTTTCCTTCCTTCCTTCCTTCCTTCCTTCCTTCCTTCCTTCCTTCCTTCCTTCGTACTAAGGATTGAACCCAGGGATGCTCCAACACTGAGCTACACTCCAGCCCTTTTAATTCTTATTTTGAGATAGGGTCTTTCTAAGTTGCTGAGGCTGTCCTTGAGCCTGTGATCCTCCTGTCTCAGCTTCCCAAGTCCTGGGATTATAGGCATGCACCACTGTGCCTGGTCTTAAATCATCTCTGGTTGATTTATAATACCTAATACAATATAAATGCTATGTAAATAGTTGTTATACTGTATTGTTTAGGGGTTAATGACAAAGAAAAAGTTCATACATATTTAGTACAGACACATTTTGGGGGAATACTTTTGATCTGTGCTTCATTGAATCCACTGCTGCAGCCTGCAGGTAGGGAGGACCAACTGTCCTTCCTGTCCTTTGTCCTCACATCTCATCCTACTTGAGGTGGGATAGAATTTCCACACCCTTCTTTTTATACCAACAAATGCAGGCGCATGTATAACATACCTAAGAATAGAGAGGAGTCAGTTGGTG
>PVJS01038848.1:0-11938 GCA_004027185.1 Glis glis
AAAAAAAAAAAAAAAAAAAAAAAAAAAAGAGCCTGAGCTGTTTAGTTAGTGAAAATGACCAACTTTAAATCCTAGTTACGCACATGATCTTGAGACAGTTCTCTAACTTTTCTCTGCTTCACTTTTGTAATTAAGCTAGAGCTTAGAACATAATAAATTTTCAATAAGTTGTCATTGTAATCATTTCTTTGAGTTAATCAGTTACATACATCATTTTCCCCCTCTATTAGAGTATTTCAACAAGATTTTTAAAGTCATAGTTTAAAACAAATCTGTTATTTTATACATGCAAATAAAATTTACATTAGTTCTTAACCATGCAGTGGGGAAGAAAATTAAGACCTGAAATGTATTTTTCTGACTTTTGCAGGGTTGTTTTTTTTTGTCTTGAACATCTTAAGAAAAAGATTTAGTAATTTTTTATCAGAAATCACCTATAACCAAATATCCAATATTTCTTTTTTTCTCATTCATTTTTGCATGCCTTTGAAAAAATGACTCATTATATCTACAATGAGTCAGTGACAGAACTAGGTAATACCAAGAGACTTTGTTTTTTTTTTTCTGCTAAGCTCCACCTTGTATGAAAACAATAAAGTCTCAGTCACACACTTGTAATTCCAGTACTTAGGAAGCTGAAACAAGATGATCGCAGGTTCATAGCCAGCCTCAGCAGCTTAGCGAGACTGTGTTTTAAAATAAGAAATAAAATAGGGCTGGGGTGTAGCTCAGAAGTAGAAAGCCTCTGGCTTCAATCCCCAGTACCACCAAAAGAAATGTATATATTAATAATCATAATAACAATGTCACAGACTGACTAAAACCCATCAGGGAAATGGTCACCATTTACCCTTGAAAGGTAGGAAATCATAGGGTATAAGTAAAAGAAAATGTAATGAAACAAGGGAAGAATGTAAGCCATTGATAAAGGATGAGTAAGAATTTGGGCCTCAAAACCCAAACCTGGACTTTAATTATAGAGCCATATAATAGCTGAGAGCTTTTGGATACTATATCACTGAGAAGCAAGTGTCCATATTTTTATAAGACTTTGCCCAATTGTAGCTTACTTCTTTATATAACTTTTATGTAACATATATATTGAGAGTATTATTAGTATTAGTATTAGTATTATTTGTAGTACTGGGGATTGAACTCAGGGGCATGCTACACCCCAGCCCTATTTTATTTTTTATTTTGAAACAGGATCTCACTAAGTTCTGAGGGTCTCACTAAGTAGCTGAGACTGGTGCGGACCTGTGATCTGATCCTCCTATCTCGGCCTCCCAAGAACTGGGATTACAAGTGTGTGCCACCACACCTGGCTAGAGAGAAAAGTTAATTTTGCTGGTAGATTTTTTTTTTCTAATACATGATGTGTGTGATCGATCGGGTTCTGTTTTTGTTTGTTTTGTTTTGGTTTTGGTTTTTTGTGGTACTGGGGATTGAACCCAGGGGCATTCTACCTCTAACCTATACCCCCAGCCCTATTTTAATTTTTATTTTGAAACAAGGTCTAAGTTGCTGAGAGCCTTGCAAGTTATTGAGGGTGCAATCCTCTTGTCTCAGCCTCCCAAGTACTGGGATCACAGGCGTGCACCACACCTGGCTTTCAGGTCCTGTTTTAGCATTGATTATTTTACTGTTTTATATGCCCAAAGAGGTAAAAGTCAGGTAAATAATGTTGATGGCCTTAAGTATTTATTATCCTTGCTAAAAGCATTTTTGTCATTAGCAAACTTGAGCTCTGCATTGTTGGTTAAACTGTATTTCATGTTCAGGAACACCTTTAGAATGAAGAATTCCAAGTTGATAAGATTGTTTATTTCAGAGAATATTGCACTGCCTTATATTCATCAAAGTATCTAGCAAGTTGATTCTGTATAATCACACTTGAGAATATAGCATTGGATCCAGACCTAGAGTTAGTATTAGCTGAGAAAGTGTTATCTGGGAAGCTCTTCTACTTCAACACAATGTGAAATTACACTAGTGATTAAATTGAGTTTGGCACATTTTACAGTTCTCACATCTAAAAGAGACTTGTATATTAAGCAAAATAAGAAGTTGTAAAGCTATTAACTTTAAAAACATGTTAGTGTACCATATAAAGATGTTTCCTCGGCCAGACATGATGGCACATGCCTATAATCCCAGTACTTGAGAGGCTAAGACAGGAGGACCACAGGTTCAAGACCAGCCTCAGCAACTTAGCAAAACTCTCAGCAACCTAGAGAGACCCTGTTTCAAATAAAAAATAGAATAGGGCTGGGGATGTAGCTCAGAGTTAGAAAGCCCCCGGGTTCAATCTCCAGTACCACAAAGAAATCATAAATCCTCATAAATCAAAGGGGGGAAAATCATCCTCTGTTGAAAATGAATGAAATCAAAGGATATACAGTATATCTGCAGGTTAATTTTGGCGTGAGCATCATTGGAGAAAATGGTTCTGTATAAAGCTCTTTCCCACTCTGTCCATAGTAACACATTATCATGGTAATTATTTCAGCCCTCCCTTTGTTTAATGTACAAGTAATACATCCTAATTGTAGTAGAATGAAAAAGTAGAGTGATTGCTGGGTGTGATGTCACACACCTGTAATCCCAGTACTTGGGAGGCTAAGACAGGAGGACCTCAAGTTTGAGACCAGCCCCAGCAACTTAACAAGACTCTTAGGAACCTAGCAAGATCCTGTTTCAAAAACAAAAAATAAAAAGGGCAAGGGTGTAGCTCGGAGGTAGAATGCCCCGGGTTCAATTCTTAGTGCCACATACACAAGAAAAGTAGAGTAATTAAAATAATAAATCACTTAATATTTTTGTGTTTATCATGTATATATAAAAATAAAAAGCCAGAGCTGGGCATGGTGGCGTGTGCCTATAATCCCAACTACTATGGGAGGCTGAAGCAGGAGGTTTGTGAATTTGAGGCTAGCCTGGGTAACTTAGCAAGATCCTCTCTCAAAATAAAATTTAAAAAGGAGTGTGGATGTAGCTCAGTGGTAGGGCACCTGCCTACCATGTAGGAGACCCTGGGTTCACTCCTGAGCACCACAAAATAAAAATAATATTTAAAAAATGAAGCACACATTGAGAAATACATGTACCTTATTTCATTTTTTCTATCAAAGTAAATAGTTCTGTCTAAATTGTTAGATAAGCTTTTTTTTTTTTCCTGCGGTACCGGGGATTGAACCCAGGGGCATTCTACCTCCGCGCTACACGAGAGAGAGAGAGAGAGAGACAGCTGAGGCTGCCCACGAACCCGGATCCTCCAGTCTCAGCCTCCCAAATACTGGGATTACAAGCGTGCACCACCACACCCGGCTGTATAAGCTTTTTTATTAACTTGCTTTTAGGTTTATTTTCCCACTAGAAAGCATAGGTCTATATGTGTATAGTTCTCCTTATATATACATCTTTGTATATATATTCAATTATTTATATTTGTATGTGTATTATATATATTTGTATATATACTCAAATATATACCCACTTACTCAATTATTTTCTTTAAAAATATTCCTGGAAATGAAACTGTGGGGATAAAGACCCATGAACATTTTTAAGTTGTTTTTATTCTTATTTCCTAACTATTAATTAGAAAAGTTGGACCAGCTCACATTCCCAGGCCAGTATTCTTTTGCTCTACTGACACTGAATATTATAATTCAGTTAATTTTTGCCAATCTGATTGACTATAGGTAGTATTTTTGGTTCTTAGCCATTGCATTTCTTCAATGAATCGACTATTCCTGTCCTTGGCCACTTTTCTTCTGGGTAACAGTGCACTATTAATTTGTTATTAATTTATTAATAGATTATTAAATTATTATTAATTATTAGATAAATGTATTTGTTATTAATAAATTATTCTATCCAACAAGCCCCCCTATGGCTTTGTTACTGTATAACAATAAGCATAATTGTATTCCTTTTACATGAATAAAAGAAAGAGATCTGAGCTGGGCTTTTGTTTGTACTATCAAAAGGCAATGTTCTTTTCAAATTCCTGTGTTAATAGTGTTAGAAAAATTCAATTTAGGGCCGGGCATGGTGGCGCACGCTTGTAATCCCAGTACTTGGGAGGCTGAGACTGGAGGATCCAGGTTCGCGGCCAGCCTCAGCTACTTAGTGAGGCCCTCTGCAACTTAGTGAGACCCTGTTTCAAAATAAAGAATAAAAAAATAGGACTGGAGATGTAGCTTGGAGGTAGAATGCCCCTGGGTTCAATCCTCAGTACCGCAAAAAAAAAAAGAAAAATTCAATTTAGTAGCCTTCCAAAAGGCATCATACTGAATGATTTGAATGTGAAATGGGAGAAAAGGTTAGAATTGGAGTAATATCCCCTCTTAAATGTGTTTTATATCCATTTTTTCCATTGTCCATGGGTATGAAGATGCTGCATATGTGGGCTCATTTTCAGCTCTGGGTTCAGAGAAATCCAGGGCACGGTTCCTGAAATCATGCTCAGCCTAATTAAAACTTGGGGACACTGTTCAGCTGCTTCAGTGGGTTTTGATCCAGTTTAGTTATTTATTTATTTGTTTGTTTATTGTCCTAGCAGGTGTTACTGGTAACAATGTTCCCTGGAATATCAAATTTTGAGCCTAATAAAATGGTAAATTTGGCTTGTGTTTATTCTTGTTATTAAACTTAATGGCCCCTTGTTTTCCACATCTTCTTGACAGATAGAGCAGATCGTTAGGTTAGATCTGAAGTGGCAGTGTGATCACAACCCCAGTCACTGCCTCTAGTAGTCATTTACTTTATATTTTATTGTAGTGAACATAAAATCCATTTTAGTGAGATTTTACCTGTATTACCTCCTTCTTAATCATATTACCTCAAGGAAGATGACATAGTGAATGAAGACCCCACGAGGTCACCACAGTAATGTAGTACTTTTATTTCTTTAATTTCCTAGGAGCATAGCAATGAATGCATCTTAATTCTTTGTTGGGCTTTTTCAACCCTTCTTAAGTCAAAGAAATAAAACGAAAGACTCTAAAACTATTTTTCCATGTATGCATTGGCAGCTGTTGCAGAAATATCATTTTTAAAATCTACCTAAAAAGACAGTGTTAAATGTGCTTTCTGTACATTGTTTAACTTGTGTTAACTCCTATGGGTATTGGGGGGGGTTGGGGGGGTTTTCTGTTTGTTTGTTTTGTTTTTGTGGTACTGGGGATGGAACCCAGGGGCATTCTACCTCCGAGCTACACCCCAGCCCTATTTTTTATTCTTTATTTTGAAACAGGGTCTCGCTAATTTGCAGAGGGCCTCACTAAGTAGCTGAGGCTCCGATCTCAGCCTCCCTAGTACTGGGATTACAAGCATGCGCCACCACGCCCGGCTTTCCTATGGGTTTATACTTGTGGAATCTGGTATCTTTTGGACCAAAACACAAATCAGAAATACTTCATTTCTCAAACATTTGAAGTACCTAATTCAGGAATAATCTCCCAAACCAAAACACAGTCACCTACTTGGTTTGTAGCAAAAGAGCTAAATGACACTAAAATTATTTTTAACTGAACGCTTTGTTTCAACAGAATAAAATCATCTTTGTGTTCTTGCTTCACAAGTAACCATTTAAAATAGGGTTTTTCTTGGAAGCATTTCTTTTTTTTTTTTTTTTCAAAACTGGGGATTGAACCCAGGGGCATTCTACCTCCGAGCTACACCCTCGGCCCTATTTTTTATTCTTTATTTTGAAACAGGCTCTCACTAAGTTGCGGAGGGCCTCACTAAGTAGCTGAGGCTGGCGGCAAACCCAGGTCCTCCGGTCTCCACCCCCCAAGTACTGGGATTACAAGCATGCGCCATCACGCCCGGCTCTGAGAAGCATTTCTTTCTGCCTCTATTCTCATAATAAACACAGATGCTCCTAACTCTTAGTTTCTCACCTAAAGCTATATATTAAAATCTAAAGATTTTTAACATCTTGGGATTTAAAGAAGTAAAATTTCTTCCAATCACAATGTGACAGACAAATCAAGGCAACACTACTGTGGTTGCTCTATGCATACTAAGAACTTTTATTATTCTTCCTCTTTTGGAAATCAGATACATGGGGGAGGGGAGAGGGAGAGGGAAAGAGAAGGGAAGGGGAGGGGAACCTTGGAATCCTGCATTAGTCACCTATCACCTTTACCTTCTCAAAGCAGATTTCAAAGTTATAAGACATACCAGGCATGGTGGTACATGCCTAAAATCATAGTACTTGAGAGGCTGAAACAGGAGATTCAGAGCTTTGAGGCCAGCCTAAGAAACTTTGCAACACGCTTTTTCAAAATAAATAATAAAAAGGGCTGTAAATACAACTCAGAAGTAGAGCATCCCTGGGTTCAATCCCCAGTACCAAAAAAAAGTTATGGAAACCCAGGCTTCTCAAAGTAGCACCTGAAGTTATGTTTTGTTTTATAATTAAGTGTGTAAAATTATAGAATGTATTGTTAAAGTTTCTCAAATCTGAAACCCAGTGTCACTCATATTGTCTTGAGAATTATGAATAAAGAAATAAAATGTTAGTGTTTATTTAGTACAAAAATAGATTGTAGAATCTCAACATTAACATTATCAAAAACTTTTTGAATGATGATTTCAAACTCAGGAGACATACCTACTTCTAATAAACAAAGAGTTTTGCCTCAAAAGTCATGAATCTATTTATTTCAAAATATGTGTAAACTAGTTCCTTGTTCAGTATCCCTAATGAACCTAACAGACTTTATATGAAATAATTAAACTTCAGAATAAATTTTAAGTAGAAGTATAATAATATGTATTTCCCAACTCTTTTTGACCTGTAATGTATTTATTACATAAAATTTTGTCACAATCTTTGTATCACTTCACTCTGTTTCAAACTGAGAGACTTTGCAAAGAATGCTGTCATGAAACCTTGACAATAAATATGATCGAGGATCCCAGGGAGTGTGAAATATGTATTCAATACTTGGGAGACTAAGACAGGAAGATGGCATGTTCAAGGCCAACCTCAGCAACTTAGCAAGACCCTGTTTCATAATAAAAGGGCTGGAGGTGTAGCTCAGAGGTAGAACCCCACCCCCCCAGGTTCAATCCCCAGAATCCTCCTCCACACACACACACAATGTTATAAGGGTAATATGTGATGATAATTAGGAGTTGGAGTTGCATTTAAATTTCAGTAAAACAAATTTAAAGAGACAAGGCCTGGGGATGTAGTGTAAAGTAGCTCAGTGATAGACTGCCCCTGGGTTCAATCCCCAGTACCAGAAAAAAAGAAAGAAGGAGCAAGGAAGGAAGGAAAGAAAGAAAAGAAAAAAATTAGACATTTTGAAAGAATAAAAGGTGATTATGTCTAAATGCTTGAGTATTATTATATGTATTATTATATGAGTATTACTAGCATTGTTCGTAAAAGAAAAATGAAATTGGAATCAAATAGGAGGTTTGTTTATTTTTGTTGGATGATAAAAGAAGTTTATTGGTGAAATAAGGAAAAGTTTTGTCACCTTTTTGTAGGGAAATGTTTGATATATAACATGTTACCTGATATCTCTACATAGCCTTAAATATAGGAACACTGGATTAGATTATTTCTTTGTGCTTCTTTTACCCTTAGTATTCCATGATTTTATACTTTAAGGCATCATCTGTGTATTTCATAGTAAAGGATGCAATTTTATTTTCCCAGAAAATTCTTATTTTGGTCACTTGAGGCACATTAGGCCAACCTCTGTCACTTGAATGAAGCATATTCCTTCCTGCATTTCTTCATCCTGTCATTAACCTGGATATCTGGAATGTGGACTAAACTCTTCAACCCTATATAAAACCTACTAACTAACCCAGCTTTCTAAGAGTAACACTTCTAAACTTCAGTAAAATGAATACCATTCTGTTTTAGGGATTATGACATAACTATTAGATGCAGATTCTCATCACTTTCCTTTCCTTTTCAAGGTTGAAGAGATGGTACAGAACCATATGACTTACTCACTGCAGGATGTCGGCGGGGATGCCAATTGGCAATTGGTTGTGGAGGAAGGAGAAATGAAGGCAAGTCCCACTGAAATGTTACAGGTTGCAAAGCGTAGGTCTGTTTGAGTGATGTTATTACGATAGATAGGAATAATAGCATTTTCAGATTACTTTAAAATGAATTATACATAAGATCAAAGAAGCACCTGATACAGAGAAATAAATGTCTTTTTATTTCCCTTTTACTAATTTCTTTATGATAATACTGTAAATCTGTGACTAAAACGCTTTGTTTTGCCTAGGCCATGGAGAAAATAAAATGTGGAGGTTTAGATGTAAGCAAATCACAATTACTTGGTGGCCCTCTCTTTGGATGTTTTGTTATATTTTAAATACTGAATGTTGTATCCAAATGTCACTTTCTTTCTCTCCCTCTTAGGTATATACCTCACTTTTTGTCCTTTCTTTCAGTGCACCTTTTTTTTCCACATTGGTAAACTAATCTTGTTCATATCCCTAAACAGAAGGGAGAAAATGAGAGCAAGAAATGGGAGACACAGAGATAGATTGAAAAGCAACAGCAGCATTTTGAATTATCTTATGTCCAACGTACTATGCTAAAGATATAGAAATATTTAATCACACTCCCTCTAAGCTAAAGTTTTAGTTGAGTAAAAAGGATATTGGCATTTAAAAGATTGTATTACTCAGCTCCATCTGATAATGTATTGGATGAAGAGTATAGATGAGTGGTAAAGAAAATTAGAAGAGAGCTGTGATTCGAAAGAACTAGATTGTTTTACAATGAGGAGAAGCATTTGAACTGCATCTAGAAATAGAAACAAGACTGACAAAGGTGAGGAGAGGGCATTTTTAGATAGGAACAAAAATTTGAAAGAAAATTTTGTTCTCAAGATTTTTGCTTAGGTTGTGTTGACCAGAATTATTCTAGCAAATGTGATACAAAATTAATGCTGAGATGCCCTCTCCTCTTGGATAGTGAACAAATTAAGAAATAAAAGGAGGCAGAAATTAAAAAAATAAAAAGTTTTAATTCTGATAAGCTGTAGAAAATAGCTTTAGATCAGTGCCACAAAGTCTTGCTAATATGTTACCCCAGAACTAAGCGTAATGCTTTTAACATACTTGGATAATCACAGTCCTTCCCCCTAGGAGCAGGCCCCAAAAGCAGACCAGGATGCATGTTCTCTGAGGAAGGGATTAAGCCAAGCCTACCTTGTACCTTTTGTACTCACCATTCACATAAGTCAGTGGAACTTCCCTTGAGGAGGAGGAAGTGAAGAGAAACCTGGTGTAATAGTCTAAAGAGTGGAGCATATGTGCTCCTATAGCCCCATAATGTTAGAGACAGAGAAACTGGGATGAGATTGTGGAAATCTTAAAGTAATCCGTAATGGAGAATCTGTTGTCTGTAGCAAAAGGTTAGCTACTGTATGCAACGTATCATTTTAGGGAGATGAAACAGATACAGAAGAAACTAGAGACCAAGAAGATCACTTACGAGAGTCAGGTACGAAGTGATGAAAGCCTAGTCTAGGTAAGCAACAGTAGAAAAATCAAGCTGCTGGTTGTCTTAGCTTATAACTATGAGGGGAGAAATCAAAAGTCTTAAGTTTCCAGTTTGAGTGACTGGGAGAATGGTGGTCCCAGTAACATGAATAGCTAATCATTTGAGGAAGCCAGAAGTGGTAGTGCACACCTGTAATCCCAGTACTTGGGAGGTTGAGACAGGAGGATCTCAGGTTCAAGGCCAACCTGAGCAACTTAGCAAAGACCTGTTTCAAAATAAAAAGAGTTGGGGGGTATAGCTCAGAGGTAGAGCATTCCTGGTTTTAATCCCCAGTACCACAAAATAAATAAACAAACATACAAGGAAAGATAGTTTTGCAAGAGAGATTGTAAAGGAGAAGCTGTGTTAAACGACTAACAAATGTCTGGTACCCTAAGCACTTTGTAGATTGAGAGCTGGTTCTCTCCATAACATGTTTCTTTTCTTGGAAGAACTTACAAGAGTGCTCTAAAGTAGCAAACTCTATGATTTTGAAATAATTAATTTTGTGTGTTTTGTGTGTTTGTATGTGGTACTAAGGATTGATCCCAGGGGCATTCTACCTCTGAGATATACCTCCAGCCCTTTTTTATTTTTTTGTTTTGAAACAGGGTCTCACTAGGTTGCTGAGAGTCTTGCTATACATTGCTGAAGCTGTCCTTCAACCTGCAAGGGCTATAGGCATGCACCACCATGCCCAGCTATAATTAATTTTACTCAGCACTTAAAGTACACAATCTCCACACTTAAAGCAAGATAATTCTGTGTTTATAATCTATTTTGCCATTTTAGCTTTCAGTGTTTGATTCAACAAACACTGAAAAACAAATTGAGTGTCTACTGTGTTTCTGATACTGTCCTAGCTGCTGAGGATATGGCATTGAGCAAAGCAGCCTTAAATATCAGTGTCCTTAAGGAGTTTCTAAACAGGCTTATTTGGCCTTCTTGGCCATGTTAAACAATCTTCAAGCATGTTCGGTAAATAATGCCTAATTTAAATTAATATATTTGCCAGGCATGATGGTACACACCTGTAATACCAGTACTTGGCAGGCTGAGACAAGAGGATCGCAGGTTCAAGACCAGCCTCAGCACCTTATCAAGACTCTCAGCAGCCTAATGAGAACTGTTTCAGAAAAAAAGGGGCTGAGGGTGTAACTCAAAGGTAGAATGCCCCTGGGTTCAATCCCCATTACCAAAAATAAATTTTAATTAATTAATTAATATATTTATTTTAATTCATAGTCATTATATATATTTTTTTTTCATAATTGAACTTTGATTTGTAATTTTAAATATTTTTGTTTTGTATTAATTTGAAATTTTTCCTGTCAGCAGAATATATTCTGTAAGTAGATTTTCATAAATTAAATCTAAAAAGCAGCAAAATTTAAAGTCATGCTTTCAAGTTTGTGCTTTGGGGATTTGATTTTTATTTTTCAAACAGCCTTTTAAATGTTTTCTTTAGGTATACAGAAGAGAAGTAGAAGAAAATGGAATTGTTCTAGATCCTTTGAAAGCTACCCATGCAGTTAAAGGTGTTACAGGACATGAAGTCTGCAATTATTTCTGGAATGTTGACGTTCGCAATGACTGGGAAAGTAAGCTGTCATCCTTAATATATTTTTATCTAGCCGGACGTGGTTGCGCACGCTTGTAATCCCAGTACTTCGGAGGCGGAAACCGGAGGATCCAGGTTTGCGGCCTGCCTCAGCTACTTAGTGAGGCCCTCCGCAACTTCATGAGACCCAGTTTCAAAATAAAGTATAAAAATAGGGCTGGGGGTATAGCTCGGAGGTAGAACGCCCCTGGGTTCAATCCCCGGTACCTCAAAAAAAATATATTTTTATCTAATTGTTTTGAATTTAAAATCAAATTCAACCTGGTCTTCTGCTTCTTATCTATAGTTTGCAAAGTCAATGTAGAAAATACCTGAAGAATCATATCGAAGACTCATAGTACCTTACTTTATTTATTTATTTGCAGCTCTGGGGATTGAACCTGGGGTCTCACACATGATAGGCAAGCACTGTTCCTCTCAGCTACACTCCCAGCCTCATACCCTACTTATAAATCTTTTCACTGTTCACATTGTTTTCTAGATGTTATATCAAATGACATAATCCTGCATGATGGGTAGGTATTTTACATACAAATAGAATAAAATGCAGACAGGTCAAGTGACTTGTCTATCAAAGGCCACAGAGCTAGTTAGTGGAAAAGCCAGGACTGAAATTGAAGATTTCTCTGTTACAGACCACTCATTCCTAACCTGTTTTGTTTCCATGGCAAATCAGAGATGGATGACACGTGGTTAGGGTTATTCTTGGTGTGTATATGCTCCCCATAGACATTAAATTTCATAAACAGATATTTATGAACATCATGTTTATCATT